>JAODLC010000047.1:2168644-2180623 GCA_026781145.1 Hippopotamyrus pictus
GCCGCCATCTCGGTGCTCTTCGCTCCCGCCGCTCGCCTCCCAACAATGTGGCCTACACATGTTTGGACGGACTCCCGCCTCACTGCGGCCGACACAAAGACCGGACTGGCCTGGGCCCCGCCCTCCTGTGGGCGGGGCATAACCGGCACGCCACACCTGTGACTCCGCCTCCGCTGTACGAGTTCGCAGTTCGAGCTACAGGGAGATTATAATCGGCTGCATATTTCATCGAAATGATTAATTAACACCGTGGCTATCTACGCCCCCTCGTTTACCTATCTTTATGTTTTTATATACTGTTATTAAGTCCAGCCTTCTGCATTTTGGGGCATCGGTACCTTGTGCTAAAAGGGTCAGATTTCAGATTGACGATCTCATTAGAAGTAGCCCTGAGAAATCGAAGGCATATAATTAAAGTGATTTCTGTGACACGGGGAGATAAAAAAGCCCCCCCCCCCCACTAACGCGCTGCCGCTGTTCCCGTTCCCAGGGTCCTTTGCGTGTGGTGACTGGTCTGCCCTTCTGTGACAGATGATCTATTTCAGGTTAAGCTTGACGCTAACGCGACAGTGCCAGGCCACCAAAAATACATCGGCATCTGCGTAATGGGTTGTGCCAGTGGCTTTGATCTGGGGAGCTCCACATTAAGTGAGATAGGCCGCCCAGAGAACAGACGTCAACCAAGGGCCCGAGGACCCCAGGACAGCCACGTATATACACCCTGACAGCCACCGACGCTGCTCCGAATCTCCACATGCACTCACTTTGTGGGGGAACATTCTGGATTCCACTTCAAAGTGTAGGCTGATTTTTTTTTTTTGTCCCCAGCGTGGTAATTGTCCGTACCCTCCCTCGCCACCGGTCCCTCATTTACGATACGATGTGACAGGCAGGCCTCTATTCTTAACTCCCCCTCCCGGGGCCACGTTCCGCCGGGCGCCGCGGCTGGTCGTCGCCTCCAGAAGGACCGCCTGGCTCGACTCGCGCGCTCCGCTCCTAGGCAGCGTCTCAGACGGCCCCAACCATCTGTCAGAGGCCTGCGCTTAGCAGCGAGACGCATCCACAGACAAACAGGCCAATTAGGGGATTTACCGCATTAATTACAGACGCGCGCCAGCTTCGGCGGGATTGTTCGGGATTTTTGTACAGTTTCGAGCGAGCGTGGCGTGCTGGCTCTCCGCGTTTCCAATCCCGCTCCCTCCGTGAGACGCTGATCGAGACTGACGGCCCACACACAGCCGAAGCGGTCTCAGGCACTGAGGAGGAGCGCGGAGCAGGGACTGGACTGGATGTCCCGGGAGCGCGGCTGAGAACCCCGGAGATGTAAACGAGGGGAATTTCGGGAATGCGGTGGCGTGATTCGGGGGAGGAGAGCCCTGCCACGCTCACGCCGACAGCTTTTGTTCTAAAACAGTGTTAAACTTTAATGTTTGCCCGTAATCTGCCCTCACTGCAGGGCCGGCAAACAGTGCTACGTTTAGCCATTCCCGACTACACACGCACTATCAATTATTATAGCCTTTTGATGTGAAAGCAAGAACCGAAATTACCGAACAGCCACAAGATGTAATTGCAGTCTCCTAGGCCCACATTTACACGCTACAAGCCAGTATCAAAGGCAGTATCATCAGTACCACCATACTATTAACCCTTATTTAAGTCTCTGTTGAGACCATGTGACCTTGCCACTCCCTAAGATGACACTGAGGTGGAAGGTTTTTTTTTTTTACCTCATTTGGCAGCAGGGTGTAAACCTTATGCGCAGATGCCTTTAGCCGTACTCTTTACTCTATGCTGTTCCACACTTGAGATCCCTCAGTACCAGCCTCCCAGGACTATCGGAGCAGGGAGCCAATGACTACCAAGACCTGGGGTCGAAGGGGCCCCACAGCTGCCAGAACACATCCAGTTAAAGGAGAACAAAGCCCTCGACTCGGCTCCTAGAGGCTCCGAATGGGTTCAGAAGACTGCCGGCCTGAGATTCCCGAAAGTCCCAGGCCGTGGATCTTTCTCCTTTCCTTGGGGAGGGAGGAGGGGCTGATGAACGATAAGCAGCTGAAGAGTGGAAGATAGACGTGCAGTTACCAGAGGAGAAAGGAGGAGAAGAGCCGGCCAAGAGGGCGCCCCCTACTGGCTGAGAATGCACACACACTCAGGCGCAGCCCGTCCTCAGAGGCCCAAGCCGGACAGCTTTATGGAGCGTCTGAAGCTGTCCGTCTAATGGGCGCGGTGGCCTTGTCGGAAGGGGCTGTGTTTTATTTGCTCTGAGAGTGACAGATGACTGCAGAATGGGGGGGGGCGCGGGGGGGTGCACAGGACTCCACCGGTCACTGTGCCCCTATCAGCCCTTCATTAACACCTGCAGCTCTGACATCTCCACGAGGGCCATGACAGGGCTCTCCTTGGTATCACTTTGGTGGGACACAGTAACACATGCAGGTGGGGGGGCGGTGGGTTGGGTGGCGGGGGCAGACCGTGCACAGCTTTTACAAGCACAGTGCTGGGGCCCCCGCACTTCATCCTTGATTTTTAAAAATATATAGCGCTTTTAACGGGTTTCACAGCGCGCGGCGTTTAGTAAACGCTATAAATCGCTCTGAAAAAAATAGCCCCTGCCAGGTGAATAAATGAAATAGGGTTAGAGATAAACCCAGGAAACATTGCAGCCCAGAGATGAACTATAAAATGACTCCCAAACTCATGACAGGAATGCAGAGAAAACACAGGTCTGGCTGTGATGGAGCCTGTCCACTCAAAAAGATTGCTTAAATGGCCGTGTACATTTAATTTGAAGAATATGGTTCTCAAGGCTGCCGTTTGGTGACCTGATGGTTCCCCCTAGTCACCAGGGTACTTTGAAAACATTTTGTTCTCATGTTTCAGTGTCTGTCAGGCCGTCAAACTGTGCAGAAACATCACAGCAGCGATCCAACAGCGGCAATGCAGGCAGCTAAAGGGTTAATGTCATATGCCAGTGCAAAGACGTCACATGAAAAAATTGAACATAACTCTGGATTCTCTAACTAACCAGACTAACACTCTGTCACATAATAAAAACAGAACTTCAGGCAGTTCGGGGGAAAAAAAAATCAAGGTTTTACACTCTGCTGACTGTCATATCCAATAACTGTAACACAGTATCACATATGCTGATCTTCCCAGGAACAATGACTTGGATAAACAGCATTTCTGTCACAAAGCATTAATAAAATACTTTAGCTATAATCTCCAAATGTATTTTTTCCTCATTCATACGTTTAATTCACCGAGACACCAGTGGAGAAAAAGGCATACTGCTGTCAGCCATACATGAACTAGAGTGGACATGTGACTTCGGGAAAGAAAAGCAGCCACACCGAGAGTCTCTGTAAGAACAGAAAGACACCAAGCCTCTTTTTAATTACTTTCCTATATTTTTAACAAAGGGGTAGTCTAACAATGAGAGAGGATTCTCAGCTGGCCTGTCCCAGTTATTTGATGGTGGAAACTGCACTTATTTCAAATTGCTATGTAGATTAATTTTCTGATATGTAAAGCATTGTTCCGCATACTAATTTGACACCGTTCTTATTGTGAAAACCAAACCAATTTATGGACACATAATTAATGGCAGAAAGTTCACTTTTGTAAGCAGCTTGTAACCAGAACGGAGGTAATTATCTCCCTCTCTCTCTTTTTTTTTAAGGGGGGGAAATTGTATAAAAAGCTCAAGCAGCTTACTGCACTCAGGCTGGGTTCTTAATTGCTTTCAGCTTCTGGGGGCATTTCACAGGGTAAAGACACTGTACAAAAGAATAAGCAAAGTCAATGCCTGGTAATAATAATCAGCACTGGGCAATGCGATAAAACAGAAGGAAGATTGACGCCTCAAAAACAATACTAGCAGCATAAAGATTTGTCTTGGAATGATCGTGGGTAATCACTAAAAGGGAAAATGTGAAATAGCCCAGTCTTTTTGAAACCAGTATGTTTATCTGTGAGAAATCGAGCTAATCTTTCCTGATCGCTTCAATCCTCATTACAATTGTTATGCTGTGATCGCTCTCTGGTGGTGACAAGGCAAAACTGCAGATGAGCATAGAATGCTCTGCTTTGTCACTTGTCACTTCTGACAGCCAACAGCTTGCGTGATGGGGCCCCCACAGCTGACTGGGGGTCACGCTGGGACACCAATGGCCAGTGTTTGGGGGTCTCTGGGGTCATTCCAGGCCATCAAGCGTTCCAGTTCCGGGCCTCCAAACTCCTATAATCTGGGCCTTGACTGCCAGCGTCAGACTCGCCCTGCGACTAATTAAGAAACAACACGAAGGACCATCATCACTGATCAACCTGTCACTGATTCGGCAGGTTTATGTTACCGTATCAGATTAAATTTTCCATCCATCTATCCATAACTGCTTTAATTTCTGGACTGGCATCCGGCCGACCAGCCGCGCCATCGACTCATGTTAACGCGCGTCTGCTTGTTTCAACCTGCTCTGCAGGCTGCTGAGCATGAGCTCAGGAAATTAAAATCTCTAGGAAGCTGCAGGACAGTTCTTATGGGGGAGCTGAGGACCTGCTGGGACCAGCCTCTTCAAACAAATAACACCTCTACTGCATCCCAGGGACTCGGGGGCTCAGTGTGGGGGGTGTCCACATGTACCCCACTACAGCTGACCCCTAATGAAGCCACGTGTCCCTCCCACGCCCCCAACCTCCAGCATCCTTCTTGGAATCAAGCAGCAGAAAGTGGCCCAGATTCGGACTGTGAATCCCAGTCATTCAGACCACGAGTCCGTTTCTTTTCAGCGCCACCCACTTTCATAGCTCAGTCATACCCAGGGAACATGCAAGAAAGCCACCATCATGCACTGCGTCACTCTCCTGACACGGCGCCTGCTCGCCGGGAGGTGCGCCGGCACAGGACCTGGGCACGGCACAGCTGCTACCGCATCCGGCTGCTCTGCGACCACGTAACACAGGAAAGAGTCTGAGAAACAGTGGGGAAATAAGCCTAAATTGCTACTTTGAGGTCATAAAGCCATAGCGTCCAAGCTAAGAGAACCGTAATATTAAACCACAAGCCGCAGCTCAGGTGGATCTTAAACCAGAGCAGCCCCGTGTGACCACGTGTCTGTCCTACGAACAATCAGTGTGCATTTCACTGAGAGCAAAACAGAAAGGGGGGGCTCACAGGCTGGATGAACGCTGAAACCACGTCACTGGGTGGCATTTCACACCCGATCGTTATTTATATTATGATTTCACCCATTTAAGCAATTCCGCACTTTTAAATACCGTTTTATGTCTATGCAAATCTGTGCATCTATCCTTTTAATTTTCACTTTATGTAAAATGTAGCATGGGTAAAAAATTTACAAATGTACAATAATAAAAAAGATATTCTACTTTATTTATCTATTGTACCATGACACCGTTCAGCCAGAATAACATTCTATTGTGTGAGCGAACGCGTGTCTCTTTTAGCTGCGAATCACAATAACTTGAACTTTGACTTTGATTTAAACAAATGGATATTTTACTGGGGCAATTTAGGTCAAGTGCTCTGCTCAAGGGTATGACACCAGCGTCTCTTCTGGGAGCGGCAGCCCTCAAATTAGACGTCCGGATCACTTACCGCCACGTTTCCCCAGCGGACCGGTGCTTAAAACAACAGAGAACGCGGTGAAAACGCTAACAGTCAAACACGCTGAAAACCTAAATGGTGCATAATTGTTTCGAAACAACATTCAAGACTAAAATAATCATTTTGGAAGGGATAGTGATAAAAGGAGTTTCTCTGGCTTTAAACAGGTCACAAGAAGTCACTAGCGTTGCACCAGTAGTGGAAGCAACCAGCAGGCTATACCACCTTTAAAGTGGAAGGTGCCGTCTTTATGTTCCAAATCCGAGGTCAGCTAATGCAAAAGTCCTTCGCTGAGGGCAGCAGTTTTCATGGCCAGCCAACTTTTTAATGGCTTGCATACATCAGCTCTTTAAAATCGTAACGACGGAGTGAAACGCGCTGCTGGATGCCGCGTCCCGTGCAAAGATCACGGCCCGATATACCTGCTCTATGGGGTGTATGAAGCCGGCGTTATAGTGTACAGGAAGCTGGAAAACATGGCTTAAAATCGAGAATAATAAATTTTAAGGGCCAACATCGTAGATTATAGTGCATTTAAAAACCCTATAAGGACTGTGAAAATTAATCCTCCGTGTGCTTTTGAATCAACCCTCTGCGGGTTTAACGCCAGAGAATGACATGACACGAGCCTAACCGTACAATTTCGCCAGCGAAAGTGGCCCTGCCTATCGCCACTGGCAAACGTTCAAAGGAATCGCTTTGTTTCCACGTCACATTTTTCAGCCTCTGCACTGCTCACATGTGCAGTGCCACAAAGTGACCGGCATCCCTCCAGTGGGAGATCCTTAAGAGAAACGTACCATTTTTCCACATATGTTTTTGGGACTCAGTTGACAGGGATGTGGACCATGTGGGTTTTCTCCCCAGGGACCGTACAGACTGCAGCCACATCATCTCAGGAGTCTGTAAGAGATACACTGGCGTTTCTGTACCGGGTGACACTTTCTATACGACTTTTTGCCAAGATGGAGACTCCCTACCTTCGTTTCAGCTGTGAACAGATACACTCACCCCAGTATGAATGCTGATTTTCATACACAAGTGTAATGTGAAGGACAGGACCTATTTGATCACGACTAACGATTAAACTGATTAAAGACTGGCTCTGGACTGTACCCCCTGCTCAGCCTGCCCGTCTCACAATGCAGGAGATAAACAGCATATATATCCTCCTCAATGTGCTCTAAGTTCACTTCACAGCAGCCACACCAGTAATACCAGTACAGTATATATGTGGCGTGCACATGTCAGTCTCTGGTTTTTATTCTGAACATCAGGCCTAAACTGTGCGTGGCCTTTTATTGCAGACACTGGATTCCTCATAAATGTTTCATGTCGGCCAAACTGCCAGAAAAACAGCGCAGGGACGCAGCTCACCGTAAAAGCATATCATATACGTAGGACAGAGTTTTTCAATGCATTTCTGGTTTATACATTTTTCTCTGCAGCTCCACCTAGTGGTGTATCCCGTCCACACAAAAATGAAAAATGGATAGACACCATCTGATGTGATATTTGCTCTTGTCTTCAGTGCAACTTGTCATTGTCTGGACAGACCTTACAGGGACAGCCAAGAGGGAATCAACCACTCTCTCTACAACAGTTTCATTCATGCTGTCACAACCTAAACCATCTTCCCATGGTCACAGGAGGACAAACAGAAGGCGAAGGTGTTCCTCAGCCTCCTCACCTGCGTTAAAGGCCATTGACCAGCCGGTGGCACTATTTCGCCGACCTTAATGTGAATAAACCCAGAAACCCCAGAAGACTACGGAGCTTATATAGTGAGGGGACTAAGGGGAGAATCTGCCTGTAATGTCACGGAACATAAATATTCTGTTATATCGAGTAATTGGTGCAAATTACGGTGACCATACGTAGTTTTTGGGAGCTAAAAAAGTCTGAAATGTACATAATTTCGCTTTGTTTCATGTTGACATTTGCTTTCTACAGTCAGAATACTTACCGTGTGCATATTTATGTGTTCCTTCGACGCCTCTATTTTCCCGTTATCCTCTTTATTGCAATTAAAATATATACACCCCAGGGCAAATGGCATTTTAATAAGAGGCACTGCAGGCAGAATTTGATTTAATTACAGACTTGGTACTTACAGCAAGTTTTCCTAACGCTTGCATATTACTTGGACCTGGAAAAGCATGAGTTAGTTAAGGTAAATACGATTGTGAAATACAATCTTTCATCTTTCAACAAACATATTACTGCTGATTGAAGGGCCAGAGTCAGCTGATCGGCCACACGCCTGATAAGATGGGAACCTCGGAAATACATCCAGAGAAATTAACAATATGGCACAATCCTGCCTGAGCAAAGCAGAAAAGCCAATAATGTGGGCTTTCGGCGCGTCCCCGATAAGAAGATATTATAGAAACCTGGGCACTAATGAATACAGTACTACCGAGATATATCTGCGATGTATTATACTTAAATACGCAAATAAAATTGCTTTGTTTTCCAACAAGATGAAATAACCAGTTTTTCTTTAGACCGGTTTTCATTTGGTTACGTGAATACTGTTAAAATAACCTCCCAAAAATTGACCCTACGGAATATTTCTTTATGTAATTAGAAAATATCAATAGGCCTACATTTTTAGATCAAAATATAAATATGTAAATGTTGATCCGCAGCATCTCTGAATATCTTAATTGGAAAAAATACGTTAATGTCTATAAACAGGCTTTGTTTTAGGCGCAAATTGGGAACCAAAAACACTTCATTGCGGTCTGTGGCGACCAGCAAACTGAGGTAAACTGGCGTACAGCCGGCACGGCCGCTCTTCCCAATTTTAAGATATAATCGAATGTGTGACTAAATTATAAATTATATTTGCTAGGGATTTCGTTCCACCGGGGGAGGGGGCGTACTCAATTATCACTGCAGTACTTCAGAAGAAGACGGCGCAACTTCGCACCAGAGTGCGCTGCGGTAACGATGGTGGACTGTAGAGGGCGCTAAAGGTTCTTATGTTAAATGTTGCGTGCAGCGAGCGCAAGGACGGTGACGTAATGGTGGACATGATGAACCATGTTTCGCTTCCTTCCGGATTTGCTACATTATAACGAGAAATAATGGCCATCTTCACTGTGGATTTTAATATCCTAAGAAAATCGGACCTTTCAGCTTATTTTGATAGGTTAATTGATTAATAGATTCTATTTGAATAAAATCCGACTTCTTAAAATCCAACAGGAACAAAGACTGAATGCCTTAGATAAATAACGTACGGCCATGAAATCTCACATAGGTCGCAGCCTGGAATTATAAAAAACGCACGTTAGATCAATGTCGTAGTGTAATCTGGAAGATTGGTGTAGTCCATTTTTAAGTATATGAACCTCATTTTCAGCGTGTTTATTTGCCCTGTCTGATGCTTGTTTAGCAGAGTGCCACGAGGCCTTTTAGCATGTAATGATGGCTTCTGACAAATCTTGGACTCTTACCTGCCCTTCGTGTCTCTGAAACGCCGAAATGCACTGAAGCCCCAGACAGGGAGCCTAGTTTCTGTACATTTCGGAGAGTCGCACGTGTTCTATGCAGCACAGTCTAGGAAACCTACATTTCTGGCGATGTTTACCATTACAGATCAGTTTATGGGTTCTGTTTTTTATCAGGAGTTCAGATTTTAAACTGTTGTTTGTAACAAGGCATAAAGTAGTCGGAAATTAATTTTGGTTTAATTTGTTTACTCCAGTGTAGAATAGTTGGGTCTTGGATTAATCCACATAATCAACTTGAGGACCAAGAGGGAAAAAGGTTTCTCACCTCCAAAAACATATGTAAGTCTTGCTGCAGTGACAAACAAAAAAAGATGTCTATGCCTCTGTCTATTCGCGAAATTACACTTCAGGTAAAATGCAGAAGCAATTTAACGTCTTAGACACGGCTGCATTTTTTGATTGATATCCAGTTGTCCTGGAATTTCATGATATAACCACTAGGCGGCGTCTGAGGCACCGCAAGCCACTGTTCTTTTAGAAATATTTTAATTGTGCGTTGTTTAAAATGTATTTCATAACTGAATAATATTTTGTTCTAATGTCCTTCATTATACATAGCGGTGATTTACATTTTAGATTTCTATATGTACGTTTTTAAGCTCTAAATTGAAAACTATGGACAAACCATGATCAGACAAAGCCGCATGAGACTCGCAAGTGTTTTATGAAAACTGTAGAGGGCGCCATCACCGACATGTCTGCTTATCCAATGGCTCTGCTGCATGTGCTTTCCATCGCCTGAACACGAACAGATCATGTTTCGCCCTGACCAATCAGATACGCCGAGATCTACTTGTGGACCTTATAAATAAGAGCGATGTGGTGAGTTTGGGGCTAGAGGATGAGAGGATAACAAACCAGACATCTAAGAAAATATCACTGGATTCGCCAGTCTCTCTTCTTCTATTTTAATTTCTACTTGTCTCCAGGTAATTAGTTTACGTCTTTTTCTGCTTATGAACGATAGTTTTAGTTCGATATCTGGCTGTAAATAGTAATACATCATTGTCTTGGCTTTGTTATACAAAGGATTATTTTCTATGACTTTTGATTTAATGTAGGGCGAGCCGGATTTTATTAATAGTATTTTAATACATCATCTGTTGATTTCTGTGTGTCCAGGACACAGCGGACTCCCGAGGTCTTGTATTTAAACGTAGCAGTCGCATGTTGCAACATTCCTGATTATTGCGATACGGCGAAAGACGAATGCACCCGGCTACGTCACGGCGGTTTTTGCCTTTTTAACGCCTGCCTTCACGGTTGCTCTAGCTTGTTGTCGGTATGGTTACTGCTGTCATCATAAAAAACCAATGGTGTTAGCGCTCGCGCCGTTGCCGGTAGTCACGCGGAGACGTTTTTGGAAGTCTCGTGCTGATGGGATTGGGCACGTGGGGCAGCGCGTCGCTTTGTTTTAAACAGTGATGTTCCCTGTTACGTGTCCGTTGGGCTGTAAGCCCACGTCGCCCTGCTGCTTTCGACAGTCGTGATAACTTGTGGGAGTTTTGTTTTGTTTAATACGTGCCTTCCTGGTGTTTCTTTAGGTGTGTTATAGTACATAATTAAGATGGCTACCTCTGCCAGCGCCAAACTTAACAAAGCTGTGAAGCAGAAGTACATGGACCTCCCCCAGGGAGACCAAGTTCAAGTCATGTACATCTGGATTGACGGAACAGGAGAAGGGCTTCGCTGCAAAACCAGGACTTTGGATTCAGAACCCAAGAGCATTGAAGGTAGAAGGTTTTATTCCAAGTACTGATTCTTCAATAGCAAATACTGAGTGGGGGCGGGAGGTGTACAATTGCAGTGATTCAAAGCGCTGTCTTTGGGTGTAGCATCCATGTCTGACCCCCGATTACCTTGTTCACAGAGTTGCCTGAATGGAACTTCGATGGCTCCAGCACTTACCAGTCTGAAGGCTCTAACAGTGACATGTACCTGATTCCGGTGTCCATGTTCAGGGATCCCTTTCGCAAAGACCCAAACAAGCTGGTTCTGTGTGAGGTCCTGAAGTACAACTACAAGCCAGCAGGTGAGTGGTTCCCATAGTTCGGTCTCTCTCCCTAAGAAATGTTGCAGAGATTAACTGATTAACTGACCCGGATCCCCCCAAAACCCATAGAAACCAACCTGCGCAAGTCTTGCAATAAGGTCATGAGCATGGTGAAGGATCAGCACCCCTGGTTTGGCATGGAGCAGGAATACACCCTCCTGGCAACGGACGGACACCCCTTTGGCTGGCCTTCCAACGGCTTCCCTGGTCCTCAAGGTAGGAAGAACTCCAGAAGTCCATGTTGAGGGCAGGTACAGCACTGGCAGAAACGTCCCCTGAATGGTGACACTGAGATCGTCCTTGCAGGTCCATATTACTGTGGTGTGGGAGCAGACAGGGCCTACGGCAGAGACATTGTGGAAGCTCACTACAGAGCCTGCCTCTATGCCGGCGTGCAGATCTGCGGCAGCAACGCTGAGGTCATGCCCGCCCAGGTCAGTGTTCGGCCTTAAGTGCACGCGGGTTCTTGGTGTTTTGAAGCTGTTTGTCAGTTTAACCCTCCGGGGGTATTTCAGTTCATTACTCACTGAAATCTTATTGTAGAAACATGAAAAAACGCTGGCTATATCCGTAATCTATCTTTAATCTGTGCTGCTGTGTCTTTAACGCTGGCTATATCCGTAATCTGTCTTTTCAAACCGGCCATTGTTGGAAGTATTAAAGTTTTTAAAATTAGGTTAAATTGGCAAAAAAGTAAAACATGTCACCTTACTTTGTTTTACCTGCATCGGGGGCGTGTAGTACCGCTCTCACCCGAAGATCGCTATTCACATTCT
>JAODLC010000047.1:2180723-2198376 GCA_026781145.1 Hippopotamyrus pictus
GCAACTACACCATTTAGTCATCTTCATGTACCCAAGACTTTGCTGATCAGATATCTGGGATCAAAACAAACTGCCAGCATTGCTTACTATGTACTTTAATAATGTGTCTGCAATTGTTCCCAACTGCATTTTGCAATGTCTATACTTTGATGTCAAATTATAAACGTCACATAAATCTGGCATATTTACAAAGTACACTAAGATTGAGTTTAATGCCAAAAGAAATGTATGAAATATTTTTTTTTTTATTCTGAATGAAGTTTGATATTGAATGAAATGTGTGTCCATGCCCCAGTCAGTGAGTGTGTCTCCTACCCCTAGACCCCAGAGGCTTCATGGTTGTGCTTTTCCGTTTCTCTCAGTGGGAGTTCCAGGTTGGCCCATGTGAAGGCATCACCATGGGGGATCATCTGTGGGTAGCCCGCTTCATCCTGCACCGGGTGTGCGAGGACTTCGGCGTGGTGGCGTCCCTCGACCCCAAGCCTATGACTGGGAACTGGAATGGTGCTGGGTGCCACACAAACTTCAGCACCAAGGCGATGCGCGAGGACGACGGATTGAAGTGAGTGCCCGTCGCACGGGGTCTCTCGTCTCGCTGCCTCGGGCTCTGCGGCTTGATGTCCGACGACTCGGCTTTTCCCGACAGGTTCATCGAAGACGCCATCGAAAAGCTCAGCAAGAGGCACGACTACCACATCCGGGCCTATGACCCCAAGGGGGGCCTGGACAACGCGAGGCGTCTGACCGGGCGTCACGAGACCTCGAACATCCACGACTTCTCCGCCGGCGTGGCCAACCGCGGCGCCAGCATTCGCATCCCGCGCGCCGTGGGGCAAGACAAGAAGGGCTACTTCGAGGACCGCCGTCCTTCTGCCAACTGCGACCCCTACGGCGTCACGGAAGCACTAATCCGCACGTGTCTGCTTAATGAAGAGGGCAAGGAGCCTGTGGACTACAGCAATTGAGTGTCTTTCTTGGACAAAATCAGATCCCTGCTTTCCCCTCCCCTGTGATCGATTTCTTAATGGCAGTTGGGTCTTCTAGTACTGTATCATTTTTTCCCAGAAGGTAAATTTGAAGCTGCCAATATAACAAGGACCCTTTAACATTTTCCTAGAACTCACTGGGAACAGTGGCACCTCTAGTCCTGTTTCTTAACAGTGACTTTTTTTTAAAGATCACTCTGTTATGAACTCATTGCCTTTGCACAAGTAAGCATGCAGCTGAAGTCTAGGGCAGCCACTGCAATGTGTCCAGCGGTAGTCCTCTAATGTATATTGATTGATCTGAGCATGTAACTTTTAATGTAACTAACACTGCAACCATAAACAACTTGAATTGTTAGTGTCCAGTTTGCACGGTTGGCTCGTGCGATTGGTGCACTTAGATTAAGGGTCCAAAATTACATTTGTGTATATGTGGGTCCCTTGTCTACCAGTTGTATAAATGTTATCCATCTCAGAAGTATCTGATTCCTGCTGTCTGTCATTCATAGATATGATTCATGTTTTAGTCAAATTGCTGAACCTGGTGTGTGGGGTTTTTTTTTTTTTTTTACAAAGCATTAAAGCTTTTATTATATTTTTACCAAAACCTGTTATCTTTCTGACCACAGTATGACCCGAAAGCCAAAATGGCTCCATGTGGCTAAGTAAAGATCTGCCTGTGCAGTGGCAGGACCAGACTCAACAGGCCTGCAGACGCTTGGCGGACATTAAAATCGCTTTGGCTGATTCGGGCTAACCTCTTTAGCTCCTGAAGGCTGTCAGATGCCTAATGGACATCCAGCAAAGACCATAGTGGCTGCAAAAGGGGTTCTTCAAGTTGGCCTTTGCCTTAAAATCATTCTGCAGATTTAAATAACCATCCTGAGGCTGATTTAAGGTCATGCACTACTAATAAGGGAACGCAGGCCTGCTGTTTAGAAATTTGCATAAACGATGGGTTAAATGTGAGAGGGTAGGCCTCAGGTCGTGTAACATGCTGTATCTGGACTGCTGATGTGGTGAAATCACACTTTAAGGTTCTAAGCCATAGACTTGGAACCTCTGGCAGATGAAGTATGACTTTGTCATGTTGGTTTTTTAAGAACTGTTTTTTCCAGGTTTTCTTCCTCCCTCCCCCCCCCCCACCGCCTTTCCTGTGCCGCCTGGGGCAGACAGACTGGCAAAATTTCAAAGTTTAGGTATAGTGTTTAAGTCCTTCACGACTGAAGGTTGTAGTATTAACTCAGACTAGCGGTGGAAAGTTACTCCCAAAGACTGCCACTCATACGGACAAAGCCTCTATGGCTGTACCCCTGCAGACTACCTGGGAGATGACAGCCTCACAGAGGGTATACCTGCTGCACACAGGATGACATGGTCACATGACAAGGGAGGGGGACCAGCAGGTTCAAAACACACCACGGCAACTGCTGTTGTACCCTTGATGGTGATCATGGAAAACATAAGGATTTCAACATAAAACACCCATCCAGGAACAATGACCAAAATGCCTCTAGCCATGCTGGGAGGACAGTCAGCGATCAGTGCATTCCTGTCAATGCGTGTTACCAGAATTTAACTCACCTGAGGCTACATGTCAGCCATTAAGATGTTTTTGTGTGGTTAGCATTTAAGGACTCAGCAGCTGGCTGAAGCAATGCACTTTGGTGAGTGGATTACAATGGAGGTTTTACATTTTTTAACGAGAACAATCATTGACGAGATAATCTGTTTCAGTGCTTGTTACAGGGCTGATGCACTCATCCAGAATACCTTAAGTTTGTGTTTTTCTCTCTCTACATTATCAGCGTTGCCTTGTGTTTCCAGAGCAGACAAAGGCATGGCCCCTCTATCAGAGGATTCAGTGTGATCTCGCCATGTCACGATCTACTGCACATTCACAGAGGCCGTGACAGCACTACAGACGAAGCAGAGATTTCAGGCTGCAGCCAAACTCTTGACCTTTGCCTTGTGACTGATGACCAAAGCTTGTGTACAAACCCAAGATTGGCACTATGTAGCTTCGCTGCAGCTGGAAAGAACACAAACATAGCATGAGCCAGCTAAAACCATTCTAGGAGCTCAAGTCTAAAAATAACTCGAGCCTCGATGCATGCCAAAGAGCGTCTTATTAGTCTGAGTGTAAATACCTGCATACCTAATGGGACTGACTCACACCTCTGTTTGTAAAACTGAAAAATTTATTTATCATTGATTCCACAGCAATAGCAAGCAAGGATCTTTGGACATATTTATGAAAAATGCTATTTAAACTCAGCTGTACCGGGGGAAGTGTCCACAAAAACAACTGATATGGACCTCGGCAGTACAAACAGCTGGGTGCGCAGATAACAGGCAAACCTTGCTGACAGCATCAATGTGACTCCACAAATATTCAAAGAAGAAGATTAACAAATATTTATGTGGATATGTGCAATGTGACTGTAATTACATCACATTTATTTGTCATAAACTATGCAAATAGTGCAGAGCGGCCTGCATATTACAGCAGCCTGTAGCAGGACCTGAAAGCGCTTTCGTGCAAACAGGCCTTCTGTTGTTCTTTGAATATGTTTGTTTTATTTCCTGTGAAGAACTTTGTGACATTCGTCCGCAATGGTGCTATATAAATAAATACATTATTTACATTGCAAAATGGAAATTGCACTCAGGAAAACAGCAACTGTACATCTGGCGTAAATATAAACGAAAGAGAAACCCAACACATTCAGGATATTTCCACAAAAAAATATTAAGCTTTCGTATATTATTCACAAAACACTTGTGAAACACTTGTAAGACTAACATTTTTAACCTTTAAATATTAAACATACAAATTAGGCAAATTTAGTAAACATATGAATTATACTGCCACATATCCAGCCTAAGGGACCATCAGCAAATGCTTATCTTTACAGCACTGCAAAATCTGCAGAAACAGGCCACGGCCAACACGATAAACATTTACCAAACGTTTCACCACAAAATCGACAGCTAAAAATGGGTGATATGGTGGCTTGGTGTGTAGCGCTGTTGCTAAGAGACATGACTACCAATCCGTAGTCATGACCCCGGAAAGGGCCTGGACAGAGCGAGGCTCCTGATTGGCCACCTTAAACATGCAGTAAATTGCCCGTAGTGTCTGATATAGTACATGCACATACAGCATGTGTCCTCCAGGCCAGGCTGCGCCTCAGCCTTGTATCCTATTCTCCCTGGCAGGGTAAGCGGTTACAATGCGAAGGGGTGGATGGATACAGCATTCAGCGCATTCAGTGCAACATTGAATGATTATTCGGTAACACTTAACTTAAGGCCATGTGTTTAGTAATTTGTAAACACATTCATAACAAATAATAATGCATTCACAAAGCATTGTAAACAAGGCTATAAATATTTATCAGAAGGTATAACACATTATAGCCATGTTTGTAATACATTATAGATGGTTTATCAGCTCTCATCTATAATGCACTATAAACACCTTCATAATGCATTATAGATGGTTTATCAGCTCTCATCTATAATGCACTATAAACACCTTCATAATGCATTATAAATGGTTTATCAGCTCTCATCTATAATGCACTATAAACACCTTCATTATAATGGACATTATAAGCATCAAAAATGCTTTGTACTGTATTATAAAGGTATTAAGGCCCTTAGTGAAGTGTTTATTCGCTTATTTTAGGATAAATTATAAGATAAATGACCACCTAACAGGTAAAAACTGCCTTTTAGTTCATGGGGTGTGCATTGTCACCAAATATGATGATGGGTACTTATGTCATTACACACAAGAACATCCATAACAAAGCTGTACTGTTGTTCACCAATTTGTTGTACACACTTCTTAAAAAGAAACCACAGAGTCACCCTGTTTCATCAAAAGCTTAGCAACGCCTGTCCTGAACCTGTCAAGTGAATATCACACGTGGGTCCCCCAAATGCGGTTCTACCATTAAGGGTTCTTTCTGCCCCCTCTTGTTCCGTTTCCTGAAAGAAAGCTTAGGCACCTTCACTGCACAGCACAACTCAGAGAACTGCTGTGGTTTTGTGAAGCAGGTGCAAGCAGGACACTAGAAATAATCGCAAAAACAAAAACCTGTTTACAACTTTTATGTTCCCTGCCGTCAAGTAAGTCGGATGGAGGAGTCTGCCAGGGTTTCGGGAGGACAGGAACGTACCCTGTTTATGGAATAAAAACATCTACTCACTCTGCAGAGGGGGCTGGGATTGGGAGTTTGTTTTGGGACCTTTTACCTACATCTCCATGCCTTAACAACAGAAAAGAATACAGAGACATGATTGGTAGGAAAATCGGCCAATCAAAAAGCAGAAGTGGGCTTTTTCCTGTCTATGAAAAAGGAGCATTGAATTGCTGGGAGAGAAGCCAATAGCTGTTTTTTTTCCTAAAGTTCAAGTCCTCGGTTTTAATCCTAAAGCGAACATTTTGTACTTGGACATAATCGGGAAAGAAATGTCCTGTGTCTGGCTGTGGGTAATTTACATTAAATATTGTTTTAAAAATAGCCTAACACACTTAAAAACACATTTATTTGTGAAGAAGGCATGAACATGAGTAAAGGATTTTAAAGAAAACGCTCATGTTCCCCATAATTACAGCTTTGGCATCTGCAGCCACATTGTAAGCAACGCACAATGTTTAATGTAATATAATACTGCAGAGCACATTTGTTTACAAGTACGCATTTCAGAAGTCTACTGTTACGGAGAGTGCAGGACCATGACAATGCAGCATAAATGCCCGTCTCTCTCTTTGTCTCAAAGCTCACAGCCCTGGGACTATCCTGTGTTTCTGTGACCAGTAAATTTAATGAAGGCCATCAGAGTCAGGAACATACTGGAAGGGCTGTCATGCTCACCGTGGAGAGTCACATGGCCTGTGGACTCCGGCCAAGCGTCCCCTGGCCAAAGAACCGTGTTATTTAGCTCAGCACACGACATCCCAGTACCTATCAAAGCCTAAGTGATGCTCTAGGCCAGCTTCAACAACCGGCGCCCCCTGTCTGAGACTTAGTGAAACTGGCTTGCTAAGTTGACACCCCCCGAGAAGATGGCGCCAGAAGCAGCTGCCTATGCCGCTGGATGGGTTGAGAGGGCCTGTAGCATCCTGACCATAGCACCGGGGGAAATAAAGTCTGAGAAGAGCTGACAGGAGAACCTGGACCCACATCCACGCAAGCAGATGCATCTTCTGAGGCATGTCTCAGGAATGAAGCCCTCCCAGATGATGGAACTACCTCATCTCCAACTGATCATGGAGGTGACCTAATGACACAAGTCCTGCACCCTGATTCTTTGTACCTTTGATCCAAGTTGCGTCTATTGTTCCAGTGCGAAACCTTCTTCAGGTGCTTTCACACAGAAGTTCCCGGAACCTGGTCATTGGTTACGAGTTCCTGGGCTCTCAACCTGGAACTTTTGTAGCTCCTGGCCACTTTCGTGTGTCGCTTTCACACCACATGGCAGGAACTGGAACCTTTATACTAAATAAGCATTAGAAACACAAAAGGGCTTGTAGGTTAAACCATCCATCCATCCATTTTCTGTACCTGCTTGTCCTATTCAGGGAAGCGGTGATCCACAGCTTATCCCAGAGGTCACGGGCACAGAGCAGGAGACAACCCCGGATGGGGCAGCAACCCATCACAGGGCACACTCACACACCAATCACACCCAGTTTGGTAACTCCGATTAACCTCAGCATGTTTTTGGACTGTGGGGGGGAATGAAGGAAAGGCCAGGATGACATGGGGAGAACATGCAGACTCCACAGACATTGACCCACGGCAGAGACTCAGACCCTGTGAGGCCACAGTGTTAACAACTACAGCACCATGCCACCCCTTGCAGAATAAACGTCACACATAATTTCAGACTACACTGCCACCCCAAAACAATGGAGGATGCACAAGTTATTTTGCTAGTAATTAGTTATTGGGGGGAGCGATCATGATTAAACTGGGAGAGCACACTTCCACGTAACGTCCAAGTTAGCGGTGATGCTTCTGGTCAACCAATCATCAAGCTATCGCAGTAAGCGTTGACCACTCAGCAATATACTGCTGAAATGCCTATCCAGTAGTTTGAATGAATAATACCAGTCAGTTGCCTTCGAGGAACTACAATCAGGCCGAGTTCCCACGGTGTGAACATAACAAAAATTCCTGGTTCGGGTAAAGGTTCTGGTTCTGGACAAAAGTTCTTGTGGTGTGAAAGCGCCTTTTGAGTCCACTTCTAGAGGGCTCCTGGGCACGTTTGTTAGTGAAGGATGCTTGATTCAACTTGATTCAATCAAAGGATGCTTTATCTCCACACCAGAAGTGATATTTCTTCTGCAAAACTGCAGCCCCAGTGACCAAAGAGCCTTTTGTCTGGACGACGCTCCAGTTCCGCCATGCCTGTTGACACGTGACCAGTCTTCAGGCCGGAGTTTTTGCCAATCAGCCGGGCATTTGGCCTATTAGATGGATTAAGGTAACATTGGCCTTAAAATAAGTGAAATATTTAAGCAGCCTACTTACTGCTTACTATAATCGAGATTGGCACATGGTTTGCAAAATCTTTGCAGGTTCTTGTCCTTTCAATGTTATTAGTTGGTAAGTTTGAGAGCAGATTTGTAAGATTAAAAAGTCAATGTTACATAATATTATTACCAGTGCAGATTTCAAGTGTGAGTGACCTGGAGGGCATAGTGTGAAACACTGTAAGGACCTTGGCGAGTAAAGACACAGGTGAGTAAGGACACAGGCAAGTAAGGACCTCAGTGAGTAAGAACACAGGTGAGTAAGGACACAGGCGAGTAAGGACCCCGGTGAGTAAGGACATAGGCGAGTAAAGACACAGGCGAGTGAGGACCCTGGTGAGTAAGGACACAGGCAAGTATGGACACAGGCAAGTAAGGACCTTGGTGAGTAAGGACACAGACCAGTAAGGACACATGCGAGTAAGGACGGCAGAGGCCCTGGGTCGGATCCACACCAAGAGGAACGACTCGGAGCGGAAAACGGAGCTTGAGGCTCAGGCACTGTCCGGGATCAGATGTTTCACAGGATCGCACTTGTCTCACAGAAGAAGCCCCAAAAAATGTCAGCAATGTTAATCATCTTCTCCTTTCATACAAGAAGATGAAAAGACACCAAGATTAGCCTTCAGGTCAAACAACATTTTGCTCGTGCATCTGCTGCAAAACACACTTCCTAGCAGACATACAACGTAAAAAAGACAAGATGTCGTGCAATAATACCACATGGCCAGAAACAACAAAAGACGCAGATGGTCATCGTTGTTGCTCAATCCTCGATCTCTTTTACATCATACAACATGCCGGCATGGAGGACCAGATCACGGCCCAGAGTCAGGGTGAGCCTGGTCACACAGTCTTAAATCTGTAATCAATGTAATCAAACCCATCGACCAGTCGAGTGTGGAACCGTGTCGTTTCACTTTCCATTATGGGCGGCACCCGGTAGGGCTCCGCCCCCACGTAGCCGCAGGAGAGGAAACAATCTGATTGACAGCATTTCGGCGCAGGTGTACCTCCCAGGAATGACGCTGACGTGGTTTCTCCAGCCAGTCGTCAAAAACCGGACGCCTAATGAAAGGGGAACCCAGTGCGGATGCAGTGTGTGCATTCCCAGCGTGTCTGTCATGCCATCGCTAGCATACCTCTGCGGCTGACAGTAAACCGGGGGAGGGCTGCGAGGTAGAACCCAAACGCCCTACGTGTGTGGATGCCCGCGGGACCGTGCGGATGACAGCCACCCACCGCAGCGGGGGGGGGCAGGGCGGGATGCTGCTCTGTTACCATGACGACAGCAGGAACGTTCCGGCTGAGCCGAGATCGCGCCTGTCTGGTGCTGAGAGATGAGCAGCTGAAGAAAAAAAAAACAACCTCATACAAGTTACGTAACGCAATGAAGTTGACATCTGCATAAATACCGGCACGATCTGGCACAACGTGCTGTGGTCTATCAGTGCCTTGTAATGCAGAGATCTAGGCCTACTCACACACCCCCGTGGTGACCGATCAATCTTATCTAACATAAATAAAACGATTTTAACATTCAGCAGCCAGATCCAGGTCAATGAAGTAGTTGATAAGCTAAGCACTGGGTGTTGATTTGCCTTTGGGTGCCTGTTACGTAATGAGATTGGCCGAGGGCCGTCCCACCTTCCCCCCCAGTAGCAGTGCACCTTAGGCTATGTCCGCACTAATACGTAAAAAATTGTGACTTCACTGAAAAAAAAGGCAAAGCATTCTTCATTCCTGCGAAGAATAATCAGTCGGGAAAAGACGTCGAAACGAAGAAAGCTAATCAGGAAAAGGGTCAGGAGCCAAGTACGAACCAATCGGAGCTCACTGACGTAGGGGTGACAAAGTTTTTACGTTTATGAGTGTCCGCACTAATGCATTTAGAGAACGGTTAGATGTCGGAGAGCGGTGAAATCTTTCTCCATCTCTGGAAAAAAAGATTCGTGGTAGAGTAAACGGAGGGCTAAATCGGAAGAAATTTTTCGTGTTACTAAACGAAAACACATTAGTGCGGACGGACTCAAAGACCTAAACAGCCGACCTTTGGGTTAACAGAAGGACAAAGACCGTTATCTATGAAATCATCGATTATCACTTGCAAACACTCGGCTTCAGACAGGGGCTGTCTTGAACCTGAGCTGTTTGCCCCTCCCCTCCCCCAAGCTCCAGGATGCTTTAATCCCTTAGGGGGTGGGGGGTGGGTAGGCGTACTCATACTTGACCTGGTTGCCTTGTACTATGCCCAAGTGCGACTGCCCCCCTCCCCCACCAGTCCCACAGACCACAACTGAGGGATTTTACGTCCTCCCATTTACCACAGACAACGGTGCATAAACCCAGAGGAAATCCGCATTTACTCATCCTGCAATTACTTATGTCTTAGGTTTCACCTCTTGTACCCCATCGCAATGCAAGCCACAAGGTTTTATATAATATAATAGTAATAAAAATAATAGGATAATAGTCAATGTAGGATAAAAGTCAAGAAGGAAAAATAAGAACAGTCACAGAGAATAAGCAATTAGAACAACAGACACTGCAAATATAAATGAATAATATAAAACTGAAAATATAAAGAACATAGTCATACAAGACAAAAGTAAGAAAAGGTGAAATAAACTAAAAATGGATTTGTATTAATGTACAATAAAGAAATAAAGGTGTAAGTACAAAGGAGATAAAAATATATTTTAAAAAAACTAGCTAAAATACATGATAGCTAAAGGAAACTAAAAGACTAAAATATGCCTAAAAGCTAGTGTAAAAAGATACGTCTTTAATAGCGTTTTAAAATAAGGAAGTGATTCAGCTTCTCTAATTGCTACAATTAATATGAACATAATGCAATCAAAACAGGACACACAGAAAGCATTTTACAGATTTACATTCAGGCTTCTTGCCCACAGACAGATACACCCTAACCCTAGTGGAAGCTGCGTGGAATAGCAAAGTCTCACGCCGATGACTGAGTGAACCGGGGGCGGGAATGGGCTTCAGGGGACAGGCTCAGGCCTTGGGAGCAGCTCAGATAGCACTGTGCTGAGCCAATGGGGGGAGAGGAATCTCTACAAAGCTAAGAAATCAATGCTCACCATCGACATGCAAGAGAACAATAGACGGAAGGACCCTCCCCCTCCACTGAGAGCCGTTAACATGCAGTGTCGCCCCGTGCTTCTTAAAATGTAGCCTCCTGATCCGTGGAGTTCTGTGGTGCAACCAGACAGACTGTGACCAACTGCTGCCCAGATGCAGCTATCATGCAGTGAGACATGCAGTGAGCCTTTCCAGAAAAGAGTGACCAGTCATCATGGTTTTCCGTAACAACACGGCTGAATCCCCAAGTGCTCCGGTCTTCACTCCCGAGAGCACGTCGGGCTGCGTCTGGGGCCGCGCGTTCACACGCTACACAAGCTTAACCCGGGGACCTTGAGGAATTACACTCAGTTCTACTATCGTGGCATAGATTAATGTCCCGGCAAGGTCTTCAAATGCGTGAACACATGTTACGAGTATAGAAGCCAAAAGCTTAATTACATTTCACCTGTGCAAGGCGCCTTTGCACTTGTACAATCATAATTTCGAAAGCAGGGGCAGCCAGGTCCCAGAGCTGCTGGGGAGTTACGGGCCTTTGCTCAGGGGCCCAGCGGTGCAAGTAGTACAGGTTTTAGTGCAGGGTTTGAACCAGCAACCTTCCAATCGCAGCGCCCCAACACGCTGAATTGAACACCACCCTCCTGACATTATGCAGTGGGGGCGACACAACAGCCCCATAATCCCTTTATATTTTTTCATTGCACAAATTTACTAAATACCAGGTGGCAGATCAGTCTTAACTAGCCTTGGGGTCGACGGCTGGTCCTTTGTGAGCGCTGGACTGAATGGAGCAGTCGGTCATTGTTTTCAGTGATGCACTGACCTTATGGGTGCACTGGTCAGTACTCCTGGGGGGAGGGAGGCCCAAAGCAGGCTTCAAAGCGCCCCCCCCCCCCTTCAGTGTCACCGTCAGTCTCATGCTTAGCTGCCCTGACAAATGCTCAGATGTTTCCAAGGTCACGTCTCAGAGCAGACCCCCCTCCCAGACCTCAAGGAAAACATAGAAAGTAAAAAGACGCAAGATTATTTCAGAGTGCACAGTCCTCCGGCAGATCACTGCAAACCATAGCAACATTTTCTGATTTATAGTCAAAGACTGCAAAACACCACTAAATGTGATATCTGCAAACATCTGTGTGTCAAGAAAACACACACACACACACACATTCTCTTTGATGATTCGCTCAGGGGAAGCCCATGTTCTTACTGGCTGTTTTCAGTCATGTGACACCCGCCTTCCTGTAGTGGTTCAGGTCATGGCACGTCTGTCACCAGACTGGCTGTTTCCTGGGGAGGGTTCTGCTGCTCCCCCCTTCGTGAGGTTCTGGGAGCCCCTGGAAATGAGGCCGCATGACGAGCAGGATGCTGATGAGTGTCTGCTTTTGTGCTGCCGGCAGGAGTCAGGGGAGGGGTCTCCCACTCCCCAGCGCCAAGGCCCTCCAAATGAAAGACACATGCCGCTCATAACCCCCCCTCCACCTCCATAAACTCAGAAACATTCAGAAAAACAATGCCCCCCAAGTCCTTCAATGATTTTTACACCACGATTAACCACCCCCTCACCCTTGTCCACAGTCCCACTTTCCCAGAAATTCCCAGAATTTTCCACACTGGAGCATGACTGGTAATTTGGGGTGGGGGCTGGGGGGTAGCAGGAGGGTCACGGAGGCGTTTGCCGCAGAGTGTTGGGTTTCAGATCTGGGTCGGAGGGCGGGCGCCCAGTGTTCCCTCGCGAATGGGCACCTGCTCCCTGTCGGGCGTCTCCATGGTAACCCGGTGGCCCCCAGCTTCCGCAAAGGGTGTCGACTCGAGAGGAGCATGAAGGAGCTCGCTGGAGGTAAACGACGTCCTCCTGGAGTCATTTCAGCAGAGTCAAAGGCCGTGACTCACCTACAGAACCCAGTAACTTCAGTAATGTGGCTCTTATCTGCTTCAATGAGGAAAAGGCTGTTGCGTATTTACCTAAACTACTGAAATGAGACCGTAAATGTTTCATCTACATCAGTCCAGCTACTCGTGTCTCTCCCATTCAGCAATGCGGGTGCCTGGGGGCTCCATAAGCAGGACACAAACCTGAGCTGTTTTCTCTGTCTTTCCACTTTCAAAAACAGAGCATAACTGGTCTCCTTAGGCCGACGCAGAACATGGCTTTGCTAGCTTCAGTTATTGCTACCATACGTCCAGGTTCCTCTGACAGATCCTCTCTTTGGGAGCCTGTCTGGGCGGGGTTTAGCACTGTAACCCGCATGACCCAGTGCGGTACCAAAGGAAGGAAAAGGGACCAATTTTCAATATACGGCAGCCACTCAGGATCATTGCACAGCGTTCACAAGACTCGCGCACACGTTTACTCAAAACGTTTTACGATACGCACATCCCTGTGTGTCACGCTGCACATGAGCGTCATGAACTCCCAGAAACCATCGGCGCTTTGACATTGTTGTTGATGTGAACAGTGCCCAGTGAACAGTGAATCGTGCAAATTTTCCTTTGACAGGGTGGCTAGGGGGCCTCACTGATATCCATGAGAGAAATGCTACCTGATTGGTCGGTGAACGAGAAAACTCATTGATATTCTGATCTCCGGAAACGTCTTCACCAAATATGGTAACCCTAACTTTGGTCAGTTGGCTGGCGTGAGATTTTCAATTCCAGACAATTGTGCACACACATACATACGCATTTACATATATGTTACAGTTTTATTATCTTGTAAACAGTCTGTAGGGTTTGCAAACTACCCCAACACTTTTGATGTAGGCCATTTAGGTTTATGATGAAATCATATAGATTTGCCGTAAGTTTTCTCGTGGAGGCCTCTGGAAAGCATGAGTGTCACGCCAGATGCGGCAGCCCTATATCGCCACAGCTGGGTAGGTGGATGAAGAGTCTTCAAGCAAATCAGCACGCGGCATTCGCGGGGGGCCGTGGACACCCTAGTCTGAAACCGGGCTCTCCCATTGGCCACCCCTGTCGTTTTTGCATTTTGGTTAAATCAGACTTCGATTAAAAACTCCTTCTATTATGTAACTGTTTCTCTGTGTCCCTGATGATATTCTGATAAAGAATGAACTCATGGTGCTGCTGAGCTAAACATGTGTCTCAGAACAAGAGCAATGCAGAAGTTGGACAACTTTCTATCTTAACTGCAAGAAATTGATACGTTAAATTTGTGTTAAATAATTCCACCACTGCCTGAATTATAAACAATGTCGAGTTATAGTGTTTAGGTATCTTAAATATTCTCTTATTCTCTAAATGGTTTATACTCGTATTTATATTTATGTGCAATCACAAAATGACCTCGTGTCCCACCCTGCCCCCTGGCACGCGACCGGCTCATTGTGATGTGATTGTCGGCTTTCTTTGAGGTCGTCGGCATCATAACTACGGTATTGCCGAAACATTCAGTACGCAGTGAGATAACAATGAGTTTATCAATCAGGGATAAAGATAACCTGATTAAACTCGCTCCTTTAATGGGAGCGTACATTCAGAGATTTGTTTGTGGATTACGGTGCGGTGCCACGGTCTGGAGCGTGACTGACTGCATTAAACCAAATCGACGTTAAATGATCGAAGGCCCCGGAAAAGCAGACCAAAGGTGTCCGCCACACACACCAGAGCGACAGACAGAGAGGGATAGAGAGAGCGAGACCAAGAGAGAGACAGAGTGAGTGAGACAGAGAGACAGAGAGTGAGACAGAGAGAGTGAGACAGAGAGAGAGAGACTTTTGACCCTGTCTCAAATGCCCAAGCTTGGTAATACCCGCTGCCACCATGTGCCGTCGAATAAAAACAGATGCCAGTGCACTGATCTGAATCAGGGGGCTGTAAAACAAGGGCTCCTTCTCCTCGTTGAGACACGGCAGAGAGCCTGGCCTATCAACAGCGATGACCACACTTTTAGAACAGACTGATAAAACTTGGTGGTCGCTGATATATCCACAGGTTTCAGGTCCAGTACGAACAGATGTCTGTCATAACCTAGGTCCTCCACTCGCCGCAGCAACATGCATGCTGAGAGAGACAGAGAGAGAGCTGTACTCTACCTGATCTGCTGAAACTGCAACAGGGGAGGGGCGGCATCCCCCTTGACAAGGAGAACATCGAGAGATAGGAATGAAAATGACAAGCAGGTATTATCAGAGCAGGATAAGGCAGCTACGTACGCCAATATGGCCAGATAGGAAACAATAGAGGCTGAGGGTTTCATTGTTCTTTTAGAGATGAATTTGTGTTCACAAGGCTGGAGAGAACTTGCTTGAGTATTAATCTTATGTAACATGACTTTCACCCATTAGGAATTGAATGGGTGTTGACACACTCAGTGAGCTGCTCTCGTTCTCCTGGACAGGCAGCCATTTCCGCCCACATACATGTATACTGTTAAGGTCAAGGTTGGGCAGCGTGAGGAACACCTGCTGGTGTCCTTGACATTCAGGGCGGCATCACTGCACAGAGAGGAATAAAACTGCATCGCACATCTTTTTCTAATATTTGCACATGTGTGCTGCTCTTCCTTGTTTGTCTCGCACTCTTGGAGCACACACAGATTCCTGGAACATGGCAGAACCATCAACCTTTGAGTCGTACCTCAGGGGTGTGGTTTGTTGCACGGAGAGTGGGAAGAGGAACTTTGAGGAAACAAAAAAAAAAAAAAAACATATAAAGGCAAACGAGACCACGGTATATCAAATGAAAATGGCCGCGTTAAACTTTACAAAGCAGGCATATCGGAGCATCACTCAGGAAACAAAATCAACAAGTCCTGGTGGTGAAACTAAAAGCGAGGGAGGAAAGAATGCCTGAGTCAGGAGAGTGATATACAGACCCGAGCGAGAAGGTCAGCCTGCAGTGGAGGTGCTTACAGTGCGGGGAGTCATCCTCAGCGGCGTGCTGAGCTAAGCTGTACTCTTAGGAAACATCTTTACCGCCGACCCCCAGGCTTACACAACAGTTTGACCCCCACCCCCCCTCACTAACACATTCAGATTAATCAATAACTCATTGTGATTGATGCTTTTTTGCATTGAATGCTTTCCTGGAATAGCTGCATACCAAAAAGCACCATATATTCACCGCGACCCAGTTCTACACTGCGACCCGGCGCAGCACCAAGCCAGCAACTGGCCAAAATGCAGTGAAACGGCAGCAATGCAGCTCCTATGCAGCCACTTTCCTCCAGCAGTCAGGTGACTCACTGCTCATCTCGCTCATTTTTTTTATTGATCTTTTTTTTTCTTCACCATCTCATCCATGAGGTCAAAGAAAAGCTTTGATGAAACAAAGACGAGAAGGTGTAGAGGTGTAGAGGAGGTTCCTCCCACACATGATGACATAAAATACAACTGCAGCACAACTTTGAGCTAATTCCCAAAATGAAAGCCAAGTGGAAGTGGGGGGGGGGGGGAGACTGTCGGTGCAGTTACAGGGGAACGTTCTGTCTCAGGGTAAGACGCCATGGAGCACCTTTCAGAATGGACCTGGTGATCTCATATTCATAAGGAATACCCGCATTTCTGAGAGCCACTTACGAAGCAGGACACTCAGCACATGCCGGTTACTCCTGAGGGAACGGACCACTGAGGACCATCTCAGTGTCCAGCTGTTACTGCCCTCTGGAGCATGCTTGAAGGATTGCTATTTTCAGCATTTGCCGCAGGAATTGATGGACTCTTCCATGTAAGTCAACCGAATTCACATCAAAGGAAGAAGCGTCCAAATTCCTCTACAAGTCTGGGGCCATTTCCAGCATCCATGGCCGGAAGACCCTTAGCTGGCTCTTGCCAAATACAACGGGAACGAAGCCCTCAGTAAAAGCACCGGGTCACGGCACTGTGACGGGCAGCCGAAACCTTCTCCAGCTTCTCACAGGGATAAGTCGGCACACAACGACATCGTTTGAGGTCGTGTTGGACAGGAAGTGCATCCTGCAGGCCTCTTTCTTCCAGAACAAACAACTTTGGGTAAATAGCGTCTTTTACTGGGCGGGGGAGGGGGGGTCAACCACCTTTAACATGCTGTGGTTTGTCCTGCCATTAAAGCAATGTGACTGTACCTTTTATGGAAACTACTCAGTGTATGATGCAATGTGAAAATTGCATGACAAGCATTTTTTTGGGCTATTTCCAGTCAGCAGGGTGAACAAGCTGATGGCGCTGGGCGATTCGGGGGCTTAGCCAACAATGGGAGTGACGCAGCAAGCCGCGGTAAACAAGATAAGGACAGACCTTAAAGGTAGGACCGGCTGTTCCACGTCTCCATAAAGGCGCCACATGACTGCAGCCGGTTTGTCAGGCAACCTGCCTCACAAGAGGCAGGGTTAAAGGCGCAACGCCGTGGGTCTCGGCGGCGGCAGACCGTTTCTCCCACAATGCACCTGGGGGTACACACCGATTTACCGCCAGCTATCTGTATGGAGAACATCTCAAACATGGATTTCCCGTGTTAAGCAAGTGCCACAGTCAGGCTTCATAAGCGGCTCGTCTGGGTCCATTCAGTTGAAAACACACAGCGTGGGATCTCATTGTGAGTGTTATTCTGAAACTACAAGATGGGACCTTTGTATCCACTGAACATGGGTGTATTCAACCTTTTATACACCAGGCTAGGCCAGTTAGGCAGATCTTTGTGACATATTTATAGAAGTTGGTGTGCAGGGTTTCCTGTGGACAGACATGGGGCCCTGGGCAGTGGGATACGTTTTAGACCCTTGGGATATTTTTTAGGACTTTGCAATGTAGGACTATCGTGTTTTCATACTCCGATTGTGTGGTACCTTTCCTATATAAAAAACATAAGAACTATACAAACGAGAGGAGGCCATTCGGCCCATCAAGCTCGCTTGGGGAGAACTTAATAGCTCAGAGTTGTTCAAATCTTATCTAGCTCTGATTTAAAGGAACCCAGGGTTTTAGTTTGCACTACATTAACAGGAAGACTATTCCATACTCTAACTACACGCTGTGTAAAGAAGTGTTTTCTCAAATTCAGTTTAAAATGTTCTCCC
>JAODLC010000047.1:2199917-2217607 GCA_026781145.1 Hippopotamyrus pictus
GGGCACAAGGCAGGGAACAACCCAGGATGGGGCACAAGGCAGGGAACAACCCAGGATGGGGCACAAGGCAGGGAACATCCCAGGATGGGGCAGCGACCCATCACAGGGCACACTCACACACCATTCACACACACACTCACACCTATGGGCAGTTTGGTAAGTCCAATTAGCCTCAGCATGTCTTCGGACTGGGGGGAGAAACTGGAGCAGATGGGAAAACCCCACGACGACACGTGGAGAACATGCAACTCCAGATACATGGAGCCATGGCAGACACCGGAACCCAGGTCCCAGAGGTGTGAGGCGACATGCCTAACCACTGCGCCACCATCATGCAAAATAATATATTTGATAAATAAAGCATAAAATGGCTGTATAACTTGGGGAATATGTTAACTTTCCCTTCATCTGATGGACCACATTATTGATTGTTTAATGATGGATGAACTGGCGACCTTCTAATTACAGGCACACAGGTTTAGCCCACTTAGCCATATGCTGCCCCCCCCCAATTGCTTTATTGGTTATTAGTTAATTGTGTCATCTAACCAATCTATTGTGTCATCTATTATGAAAGTCAGGGATCAGGGTTTTCGGGTAGTATGTGGGAATATAGGGTGACCAGATAATCCATGTCAGGGAGGACACTGAGCCAGGACAGGGTTTGTAAGCTACCATTTCAATTAAAAGGACCTGGGTTTCACTTAAGCACTGCGTTCTTGCTGTGTGCTGATTGGTCAGCGTCCTATAATCATGCATGTGCCGCTAATCTTAATGTGAAACAGCTGGATAAGTCTTTCAATCAAGGAAACAAACCAGTCAAAACACAAGAAGGACTGCATTATTTAGCCAATCACAGGAGTCTAAAAGCAGTTTATAAAACCTGAAGTAGCTCAAAGTGTCCCCCTGACATGGATCATCTGGTCATCCCAGGGAATATTACATGGGAATCGTCCAGCAAAGCCCCACTGACTCAGGGCTGCCTGCCTACATTTGTGTGCAGTTCATATAAAGGTTAAGTACCCTGTGAATGGGGCTTCGGGAAGGATGGAAGTCATTCGTGCCAAGTCTCTGTAAGGCAGGGCCTTATAATCTGCACTCTGTTTTTGTTACATAACTCTTGAACAGTGTAAGCTGCCAGGTTTTCGTTTGTCAATTTTATTTTGCAATTTTTATTCAACTGTAGGATATCCTCGAATAAAAATATCCCTTGGTTTATCGTGACGTGCATCTTCCGGGACCATCTCCTGATGGCCACTTACGCAGCCCTGCAAACCCACTACCTTAGACAGCTACCCACCCACCGGGTGACTATTTATATTTAATATATCATGCAAATTTCAGCAATGAGAATCGGGCCAATCACAGGTCAGAAGGACAAGAAATGGCAGCAGGCCTCATGGATCACTGCAGACTGTTGGGGACTATAGCTTCCTCCATCATGCAGGCCGGGGGCTGTAGGCCGTTTCTCTTAGAATGGCTTGTGGTTTTTAAATGGATTTCACAGAATAAATCTTACGCAAGCCTGGATTTGAGCACCAAAGGCAGGAGTCTCTGCTTTGCCTGAGCAGCTGAACACTCCAAGCAAACGCGCAAGAAGGACGGGGGGCGGTACATGGGTGAGGAAACGGCTCAAGCCTGAATGCACGGAGGTGCGAGGCAGCAGCTCCTCCCACTGAGTCAGCATGCATGACTGTACAGACACAAGCTGACCATGTCTCCAAATGGCATCTGTAACCAAGGCCATCGAACCAGCGGGCGGTTTGCTTTGACAACCACAAGAAAAGGATAATCCTGTGCTGATCGTATGCAAGTGCCCACAGACACAAGCACAAGCAATATACTCACAAAAAAATGCGAGGTACAACCTTTGAACGCTGTCGGATTCATGATAACAGCAGCTACCAGGCAGGGCAGTTAACTGTTAACAAGAGTGACGAATAGGTGCTGAGTAAGAATCACGCTGACAGAGGTGCATGCTGGGAAATCGCTCCTTCAGGGGACACGGGCAAAGATGATTTATGTGGGGTAAAAGCTCACATGGAAGACGAGTCAAACTGACTTCCAGGAAGCTGGTGAAGGGGGAAACTGTGACTTGAATAAAATACATAAAATTATTATGATAAAAATACAAATTTTGCCTATAATGCAAATCATACTGGTTTCCCTTTATATGAAATATCAAGCACCAGTAATGTCTGGCCTGTCTGCCCATGGCAGTTGTATACCCGTAAAGGCGAGGAACAGGCACTGTTAAAGTAAACAGGCATTCTTTAATTTCTCCGTTTTCCATCCCAGCTAATCCAATGCAGGACCACCTTGGATGAGACGCCACAAAAGGGCATCTGTACACATAGGGAGTCATGTGATCCATGAGAAGCAACCAGACCAACATGAAGAGCCTCAGCGGTAGAGACCTGATCATCTCCTGAGTATAGAATATGGGATCAGAGAGCTTCCACAGAAAGGCTGGGGTGTTGATCATCTCCAAAGTACAGAATGTGAGATTGACAGCTGGGCTTCTTATTCCCATCCCACAAACTTCACTGCCACCGTTAACCTTTGGACGTTTGACTTCCCCAGGTAAGCTACCAAATGAAACCTCAGCTCACAGCCTTCTACACCCAGATGTCACACTTTTACTGCTGTCAACTGACTCATTCACCCTCGGTGAAATTGCGTTTTTTATGTAATGAGCGATTAAATTAGCATCGTCAGGACTCCGTAAGAACAAAAGCTCAAGAGAAAAAAAAAAGACGCAATAATGCATCTGAAGCTGGTCATAAAAGGGACAGGACAAGAACACGCTTGTTCGCGTACAGCGATGACGGGCACAGCGATGACGGGAGCCAGGGACACAATGGCCGACTTTGTACCAGATGTGGGCTAGAGAGCGAGTTGAATGACGGAACCAGTCTGCGTGTTTTCGTTCCGTGTCTCAACCTCGACCGGCATGCAAATTGTTTCTACTCTGCTGACCTTTCTCTGAAGATGCCTGAATACTACAAGTAACCGTGCTTAAAGATCTAAACATACTCCAGCACAATAACTTCCCTGAAGACTCAATGGGTGACTGGTCCCAAAGACATGCCCTTCACCTCAGGAGAACAGGCGGCTTTCATTTGATTGAGACATAATATTTCTCACTGGGACAAAGCAGGAGAATCATTTATTTACTTCAAAACAGCTGAGCAAGGTTGTGCGTTACTGCCAAACCCTACAGGAGACACGAAGGGCAGGGGAAGGGCCACTGAGGCGCAGGCCAGCAACTGGCACTGCTAGAGCCAGTCCTCACTGCAGCCGAAATAATCCGGCTAAGCGAAACCTGAAACAGGCGTGACGCAAGTGCAAAGTCACAGTACTCTGTTTACATCTCTTAACGTGGTATGAGTATTGTTTGGTAAACCGGGGGTGTGTGACAGAGAGCGTCACTCTTCTTGGGTGGAGATGGGTGAGCTACCTGCTCGGGAAATATATTCTTGCGACACTCCTAAGATCCAAAGCCAACAGTTGTTCCAGTACTCCCAGAATGCACTAGGACAGCAACAGAGACCAGTACAGAAGGACTGACAGTGCATTAAACTGAGAGTGCATTATAAATTTGGTTTGTTATATAATAATATGCGCTTCTTATTGCAGGTCTTACACACCTGCCTCTTATCTGTCCGTGACGGCAATCACGGGGCTCCTCGCAGAATCAGAATACTCTGTTGTACAGGCTCCACTTCCTGTTGTGTTCGCACCCCCACTAGGAGCTGGCGAGATGCCAGCAGGGGCACAGTACCAGAACTGGTTGATCGGCTTTCCCAGGGCAACTGACTGCCACCCCTGTGACTACAGAGGCTCACCAAATAACACCCAGCTGGTGCAGGCTGATGTAACTCAGCTGTTTGACTTTTAAATAAGGTCCTGCGTGCATGTGTCTGTAAATAAAGACAGGTGTGTAAATAATAGTAGATGCCTGACTGTCTATGTCGATCCCTGACTGCTAACCGTATCTCCGTGCCCGGCCTGGCTAAGCTCAGCCTGGCTTATCTAAGCTCTGCCGGGCTAACCTCGGCTTATCTAAGCTCAGCCTGGTCTTGCTAACCCCGGTCTATCCAAGTTCAGCCCGGCTAAGCTCGCTTGCTTCTCACTCTCGTTCGCTAAGCTCGCCATCAGCTGTCTCACGCTCTGCCTTCACCCATTCTCTGATCCCTGGTGACAGAGGAGTGGAACTGCCTGCATTTTGATTCAAAATAAACAAGATACATAAATGGACTTAACTGTCGTATATTGAGGATCCTCCTTGTTCTGCATCATATTCTGAAGCAGGTATATTGTAGACCCCTATGCTTGAGAACAAAAACTGCTTCCGCAGAACCGCCACATCTCCTTTGGGCCCTTGAGTGAGGCCCTTAAGCCCTCGAAATGCTGCAGGGGCACCGGGTGAATGTCTGACCTGTGTCAGGTATGCAAAAGAGAAGTATTCCAATGTACCTGTGCAAATGCCAAATGAAGCATCATTCCATCCAACTAGCAATCAACCCATCCATCCATCCATCCATCCATCCATCCATCCTCTTGCCGCTTTGGGACACCGGGGGGGGTGACTGGAGCCTGTATCCAAGGACCCAGTACCGTAAAATGATGCCTGTTGTATTTAACACACCAAGAAGCTAAGAACAGCAAGCACAGAGACCTCTCCATCTCTGTATCTCTCGCAGTAACAGCCGGTTAAAGTGCTAAAGACGTAAACATACAGCAAGCCAAGGTGCCTGGATGCACAATCCACAACCTGCGCCAATTTATCAATGTTTGCTACGTGTTTTGTTTTTCATTGTCACTGTCGCAGGAAACACAGGGACTCTCTGGATGGGTTCCCAATACCTCAGGACAAAGACTCACACAAGGAGCAATTCAGAGGCATTAAAACATGTTTGTTTGTTTTTTAAATAGAACAGAACAGTGACACTTCATTCATCCCCGCAGGAGAAACTGCCTTTACGCCAACCTCACCTTCATCTTGGTGCGACACACGTACAGACCGCAGCATGCTTGGGGGCCACAGCACCAGCTTGGCCAGTGTCCAACCCCCCGGGAGCTGTTGGGGCTAAGGGTCCTGCTCAGGGGACCAACAGTGCTGTCGGCCTGCCAGCCCTGGAATTCGAACCGGCGACCTTCTGACCACAGACATAACCTGCAGAGCCACACACCGCCCCCTAAGGTCAGGCAGACTCCACACTTACAGAACCAGGAGTGGGACTCGAACCCGCAGCACGAACCTGCAGAGCCACCCACCGCCCCCTAAGGTCAGGCAGACTCCACACTTACAGAACCAGGAGTGGGACTCGAACCCGCAGCACGAACCTGCAGAGCCACCCACCGCCCCCTAAGGTCAGGCAGACTCCACACTTACAGAACCAGGAGTGGGACTCGAACCTGCAGCACAAACCTGCAGAGCCACACACTATCATTTTTTAGATAAATTCATGTGCACTGTGGCAAAGAAAACTGAAGACATCTTGGGTCACAATCAGAAAATAACTGCATCTCCTCATTAGATTTCCTGAAGAAGCCAGACGCCTACATAGCTGTCCTGGGGAAAGTACATGGCTACCCCCCCCCTTAATACTGAACAGAGCTTAGATGCAAATAATCAACATTAAAAGAAAGTTGACATATATAATGAATAATTCTGACCAATGTTTGCCAAGATCCACAAATTTGATACAGGAATAGGCTGAGTGAAAACATCTGGGATTTGCCCCCCCCCCCGCGGGTACAACGCATGTCCTGCAGATGACACAGAGCTGTCACAGCTCTGAAAAGCTCCTCCCCCGACTGCTGCTGCCTGTTTGAAGCTTGTGGTTTTTTTTGGTGGTGTTTTCCAAAGCCATTGAATCTATCATACGTCTTTTTTTCCATTCCATCTCCTCACATGTTCTTATTTCTCTGGAGCCTTTGTTACAAAGAATACGTTTCTGCCAAAAGTTACCTAAAGACCCAGAACTCCACGACCACACGTAACCATACAACAGTGCCTCTCCCTGGGAAACTCAAGTTTCAAAACTGTTCACAAGTTTGAGATTTTAATGGTATCGGACAAACGTTCAGCTCCACTGGAGGCCGGATAGGAATAACCATGTTTAGATGTCTGCCGTAATTTATATGGTTTCAAAGAATGCGTAACTATTTTCCAAAGAGAGAGAATACCACATGCTTATTGTGACAAAATGATTGAACGCACAACTAAAACAAACGTGATATAAACAAATAAGGAAAGATAAATGTCACGCAAGACTGTCAGTGCAGCCCTCTGCAAAACTGCAGCAGTTTAGTGAACAATAATCATATTATAAAAAGACTGTATTATAGATTGGATTAGCGTATACAGATTAACATACTATCAATTCACTCAGAATGTTTTCAAAAGTACTAATTGGACAGGCATTTAAAAACACAAGACGCAATGCATTCTATGCTAAATATAACACAAGTCCAGATATGCTTTATATAGTTCATACATAAAGGTTTTAAAACTTTACACTGTGATCTATTAATAGGTGAACCGCATTAAAAGCACCTTGTCTTCTTCATTTGGATTCTGAAGCCTGTGAATTTGAGGCGCAGAGAGATTTACTGTCGAGAGGTTCTACTGTCGCGGAGTATTAGTGTGTGCAGGTGAGAATTCTGTCTTGATGCCTTGAAGAAGGCGGGCAGGTTCTGCTCCAAGCCGCTGGCTGCATTTCCATTCGGGTCACACAGTGGCAGGAGAGAGGAAAGAATCAGAGAAAAAGACAAAAAAACGCTGCCTCTTTGTCTCATCTCCTCATCTTGTTTTTTGGAAGTCTGAGGTTCTGTGGTGAACTGAAATGATGCAGATTATTTAGACGTCAGCTGACTTGTTTCTCAACATTCTAAATGCATTTTTTTACAGCTTTGTGTACTGTAATATGTATTTACCCACTGCCAGTGTTACATCGATTTTCTCTTCCTCATTACAGCTGTCAAACTTCTGATCAAATATACTACAATGTTGCAAACATGCCTCACTTTGTGTCATTATCTTACACACATAATTCACCAGGTCATTGAGCACGGAATTCAGCAATAATTCAGCTGGTTTCAGAACACAGGCCCAAGCAGCTTCTGGACAGGCACCAGAGCGGACAGCCGTGTACCTGGAATGGCTGGGGTATGGGAGGGTCAAAGGTCACAGAGCGACGACTCGGTTCAGGGCTGAGCGTCTGGCTTACTCCGCAAGCAATGTGATCTGACTCACCTTTTTGCGATCTGAGGAACGGCGTACGTCATGGTGTTTCCGAGGAGTAATAAAATATCACACGTGCCGACGGGAGACAGAACTTACCGTAGTTAGTCCAAAACCATTTTCCACATCCCAAAGACGCGAGACAAGCGAATTGGACACAAAGCAGAAGAAGGTAAACAGAGTAAATATAGAGTTCAGTGTGACAGCGACCTTATCATGTAATGTAAACATTTCAGGCCAGTGGAGGAGCAAGGGATGTGACCTGCGTCTGTCTGCCCGTGACAGTAACGCTCAGTAACGGCAAACCCGCATGCATGACAAACAACAATGTGGTGAAGTCAGCAGTCTGATTACAGCACCGATTCCATTACCGGACGGTACTGCGACACAGAGAACGACGCCGTGCTTTACTTCATGACGCATAATGTATTTAAACGAGTGCATTAATATCTATGGGAGAACTGCCTCATTTCGGTAAGTTACAGACGAAACGCAGAGAATACAGGAGTGCAGATGGGCGAAAAGACCCAAGAGGACGACGGTCAGGCCCGGGGGTGAGGGGGTCTGGGACATCTCGGCTCCCAGAGCGGCCCTTGAAGTCGGCCACACCCGGCGCAGGTGACGTACTGCGTCTGTGCTGCGTCCTGCCTGCTGAGGGCGGTGGGCCTGGACTCTCACATCCACTGTTACTCCTGCTGTCAGGCCAGTCGCACTCGAAAACGATGGGATTTAACCTCCCTGTCAGGTAACCTTCTGCCATGAAACGCACTGGTCATGGGCGCCTCCGAAACATTCACGGCAATTCAGCCGAGGACGGGCTGGACGTCAGGTGATCTTCACAAACGCACGCCGGCTTGCCTCAGGCTAGAGTGAGCGTCAGCGAGCAGAAGGCCGTCTCTGAGCCAATCCAGGTCCATCTCGCTCCTTATCTCTCCCTATCTGCTTTGTGACTCTGGCCACGATAGCATCTAAATACAAAAGCGGCACAGAAACACTCCCGGTCTATTCATGCAAACACGCAAAGTCTCGGTGTAACCGAACCGAATATAGCGTCGACCTCCCTGGGCACAGAGAAAGGAAATGAACACGAGACCCTGAGGACGAGCGCGATCGGAGCCTGGATCCCATCCGGGGTTTAATCAGACAGCGAGCCTTTGTTGCCGGACAGCAGGCCATGGCCCCCCGGTCTCGAATGGCTCTCCGCGTGTCCCATTTCCTACAGTGCTCACCTTGCCTTCCTCCCACAGCACCTCCAGCTCCCCCCACGGGTAATTAGCCTGCGCCTCTCTGCGGAAGCTGGATCGTATCTTGGGGGACCGAGGGACACTCCAAACGTCAGAAACGTGACGCATGAGATATCAGAGTCACGTTTTGCTGGTTGATGGTTGGGGACCCGTTCTTGGGAACAGGTTCCTGCAGTTTACCACAGGTCACAAGCTTTGGTTGTTTGGTTTGGTTTGTTTGGTTTGTTCAGTGGGCCGCAGTATTATGGAAGGGGGCCAGGGGCTGTGGAGGGGGGGGGGCTAGAGATAGAGCACCAAGGACCCCAGTTCCGGTCCTAAAGGGCCAGACCGCAATTTTGCAGATTTTCCTGCTTCGGCAGACCTACTACACCTGGAAATGAGTCTCTGAGCAGAATGAGACAAGAACTGAGGAAGCGTGCTCCACACGGTCAGGTGGGTGGACTGCGGATGTCTGTCCGAAACCATGACCCCCCGAGCCGTGGCCTGGCTGCAGGCAGGGAAGCAGGTCCAATGTGGGCAAACAGAAGCAGAACTCAGAGCAAGTTCTGAGCACAGGAGAGGCCACAGCCCACACTCACAAGCCCAGGTGGCGGTATTTGGGGGGGGGTGGCTGATTATGGCGAATCAGGGCGATCACATGACAGGAGAGCAGCAGCAGCAGCATCCGCCTCATGGCATGAAGGAGAGCAAAACTAGGTGTGTTTCAACCACGACCAGGATAAGCGGATGGATGGATGGATGGATGGAAAACCTCGAAATGGGCTCTCTTCTGCTAAATAAGCACTTTGTGGCACCATGGTACCAGGTGAGCACAGTGTTCTGGAATGTTCAGTTAGCTGTGGAGGGAGGACGACATCACCCTCGAAAGTCACAAGACACACACGGGGGGGGTAGGGCATCAGTACTGCATCCCGTGTCAACAGCAGGGTGACACCATCCACATGGGTCAATGCGACCTTTGATGTGCATGGGGGGCGGGGGGAGGTCATTCCCCTCCTCTTTAGCAGCTGACACCGCACCTCACCCGCCCCCACCCCACAGTCTATGTGACATCACCAAGCCAGCAGCACAGCGCAGCCGCCCAGCACTTGTAGGCCGATGGGTCACAGCGCAGCCGCCCAGCACTTGTAGGCCGATGGGTCACAGCGCAGCCGCCCAGCACTTGTAGGCCGATGGGTCACAGTGCTGCCCAGCTGGATCGACAGCTAACAGGGAGCCGCGTGGAAGACGACCCCTGTGTGTAGCGATCGGCCCCATGTCCATGTCGCACTGCCCTGGCGCCTGGCCCAGGGGTGTCCCCCGCCCCGTGTATCCGGGGACAGGCCACCGGCTCACGTAGCCCTGACTCAGCAAGCGGCATTTCATTACACATGGACGAATGGAGTAAACATTCAAAAAAACCACAAGCGGTTACACGTTATTATAAAGCCCAAAGCCACAGAGTGATATAGGTAGCATATTTTATTAATTTTTTTTTTTTCCAGAACTAAGCCATGAACATAACACAACATCTGTGGCTTTTTAATAGCTAATGTGTACTACCTCTGTATTCAGGTATGGCTGTTAATGTGTCTAAAATCAGCCTGTTACAGGAACAGGGAAGATTTAACCCAGCATGGTGGGCGGGGTCACCAGAATGACCAATAAGAGGTGACTAAAGCACACAGGAGTCCCGCCCACAATGGCTTCCCAATGTTACACTGTGCTGGAAAGAGCCAGGGATCTGTGTGGAGGAGGGGGGGGTCAGATGAGACCATAGCGGGCCAGTCTGTATCTCTGAGAACCACACACACCGTGAGCGAGGAAGATGTGCAAGTTTTTCTGAGGTTCACGCTGTTGGTTCAGGCGAGCATATCCTCGTCCCCCCCCCCCCACCCCCCACCACACCAAGGTTCTCACACTGAACGCCCTGACGGCGAGGGTGGGGCGGGGGGGGATCGGGATAGTACAGCCTCGACACAAGGACAGCTCGAGCTGCTGTCTGAACACTGTGTCCTCCTTACAGAGACCCAGATTAAAAAGGAGCATGAAAGGGGAGGGAGGAGGGGGGCTTCTGAACAAAGGGAGGGAGAGAGAGAGTGAGAGCAAGCCAATTATATAAGGAGAGACCCTTCCCTGAGCCCCTCATGACCACAGACTCCCTTCAGCTTACACCAGCAGGCTGAGAGCACCTACCCCCGAAACAGAGCCCTCCGGCAGCGCGGTACGCATCACAGGAGTCACTCCCCGGCCTGCTCTCCCCGCCTGGCAGAAGGTCCAGGGGCCTAATTACGGAAGATGCATGAACTTGTCGGCGGAGGCCAGAGCTGCGGAGATCCTGGCAGAGTCAGTTTCGGGGCTCTGTAGTCGCCGCTTTTACTTTCCCTGTTAAAAAGCACGCTGGGGTCTGGCTGTCCTCTGCAGAGCTGAGCGCCGGCGAGGGGGGGGCTGAAACCGGCCCAGCTTCACTGCCGCCAGGCCGAATCTATCTGAGCAAATCTGTGCCACCCGACACCCTTAAGCCGAGAGCGGCGAGGAAGCGCAGCATAAACAGACAAGTTAAGAAGCAAACATGCAAGGACACAATGTATAGCTAAAAAAAATAGGAATGGCAGAATGTTTGCCAAGACTGGCAGGATCTGGAGCAAACCAGCCCCCGAAGCTCCGCCCCCCACCCCCATCCTCTGGCTCCTCTCTCAGCTCCGGGGTCTGGGCCACCCGGCTTCCCGATTCCCAGGTCAGCCACACGGCTTCCAGCCCGGACTGACCCGCCCGTCGCCCCCGATGCGTGCCGGGGGCCTGGGGCTCGTTCCCGCTCAGCTCGCCCCCCCCGTCGGCAAAGCCAGCTTTTCTTCCCGCTTTTCGCACGAACCGGCGAGGTTGGCGGGAGCCTGTAGCGGATGCTGACTGTTTCCCTGGCGACCGCGCCACGTAAAATGGTCCGGAAACAACCACTGTAACTGCACTGTGTGTCACTCCGTGGTGCTTGGAGATCATGAATAATCAGAGTTTACTTAAGGCCAAACGCGGCCCCGGGGGAGTCATGGTGACGTGCAGAAACGGTCGTTTTTTTAAACCATACGATGCAACGGATGCTGTTTACGCTGTGACACGGCCACCCCAGAGCATTGTGGGTAATAAGAGGAGCTTTTCCTTCACTGCCTTGATTTGAAGGAGCGTGGAGCAAGAAATACACAGAAAGCTCCCCCTGCGAGAACAACCTCTCTGAGGCCCGCATTCACCCCCCCCCCGGTTCCTGTGCCCCTTTGCCCCCCCCTTGTGGTTTGCCCCCGCTGAGCCGCATGCCGTACCGGTCCATTCCAGTGGCTGGCCGGCCGGATTCGAGTGGATTCAAACCAAATGTTATTCTTATGCAAGACTTCACAGCAAATGCCGCACTGCGATACATGTAGGAATGTTCCGGGGCTTTCCAGCCCATACTTTCGTTTTCGGTGATCACAGAAATGGAAATGGCGCAGTTAAAGACAGGCCGGTGTTTGATGTAAAACCAGTCTGAGATGGGAGTGCATCGTGTGAGTGCTGTGTGCATGGTGTGAATCCGGTCTGAGACAGGTATGTGTGGTGTGACACCAGTATGAGACAGTGGGTGTGGCGTGAGAGTGGTGTGAGACCAGTGGGTGTGGCGTGAGAGTGGTGGGAAACCAGTGTGCGTGGTATGAGCCTGGTGGGAGACTGGTGTGTGAGGTGATGAGGGGCCGGTCGCTGGCCTTCTCTCTGTCAGGGAGAGTCTGCAGGTTGTCCTGCCCCACCATGCACACCTGCTATGCTCAGGCATTTCTGTTTTGGTGCCTTACCCCCAGTCGCAGGTCTTGGGAAAAGCCGTTTCTTTTTCCTGGCAGAGGAGGGCGTCCCTGGCCCGAGGCCCATCCCCACGGCGGGCGGCCCCTGCACTCCCAAAGATCCAAATCCGCCTGGAAGGAGGCACCGTCTCCTGCACCAGCAAGGAACAGCGCGAGCGTGAGACAAACTCTGCGGCCAAGTTCCCCTCCTGAAATTTCCAGGGATTTCATTCTGTCATTAAGCCACAGCATCGCAAAATTTAACCGATATTAATCCACGTCAATCACTCACTATTAATAAGGACCAGTTTCCAGTTCAGATTAACAATAAATCATACAGACACAAAAGTGATTATGCAATAAAAATATCAAGTTAAACGGCAAGAGGCCAAGAGAGGGAATCAAACAGCCCCCGGACCGTGCACCCCGTAAGGAGCGGAATGTTCTGGGACGAGTCACATTCGGTCCAAAGGCCAGGCTCGACTTGCCTGTACAGGAATCAAATTGCAGTGGGCAAATCTTTTTTTCTGTGATGTTTTTTGCGGCAAGCCAGTGCCAACACATTTGAACTTGGGTTTTATATTTCACAAACTAGCCCCCCCCCCCCTCCCATTTGCAGAGAGACACACAAGTCCTGTAGGCTGATTTGACGAGGATTACGGCCTTGTGTTAAGGCACTGCACTCCACGGGCACCATGAAAGGCACCCCAGAAAGAGCCCTTGAGAAAATACCGGATCTTTGTGGACTAGAAACTCGAAAGAAAGACGAGGCACAGGAGCATTGTGAGCGAGAAACAGAGACCGGGGACGGTGAGAATGGGCCGGTCCGATCGGGGCGTGGGGCTGTAGCTCCAGGGAGTTACGTAACTCCTCCAGGAGTCCCGAGCTGCAGAGCGGGACACGTTGCACCAGGGCGACACAATAACCCTTTTGGAGGGAGAATCCGAGTGGAATTCGAGACCTATGGCCTTAATTATAAGCAGAAAGCGTATTGTGGACAGCCGGGGTTACTGAATACATACTGGAGGACATTCAAAGGGAAGAACTTGTTTGGTTTGAATGAAAAGACAAGCCTTGGTAGTCACATAATAGCTAACCCTCTACAGGAGGACTGTGATTTCCACAGAGAACTTTAAACCCTCCGGCCAGGGGGGGCCCACTGACATATGCACCCCTACCCAAGGCAAATGCAACACGTGCTGCTTGCAGGGGTCCCCCAAAGCCGACGCCTTGCTGACCTGATCTCAAACCTGATCTTGGCTGCATGCTTCATCCAGGGTTTACTGCCTGCCTCAGCTTTGTTAGAAGATCATCTTCCTGTTGCCCAAAGCCAAAAAGGCATTCAGAACATTCTAGAAGCCTGAGGTACAGGCCACTTTGGGGCACGGTGGAAGGACATCACCACAAGGGCACAGAAGACCCGTTTTCGGTTAGTTAACCAGAGATCACCAGACAGGGCAAATATGGCACCAGCTGGGCGGATCAGCCAAGGGTGAACGTGGGCGGGGGGGCTGTGCGGGTGCCAGGCTGTTTACGTCACCTTCCTCGTAAAGCGCCCTGCTTTGCCCCTGCACTGCCAGCTGAAGAGTTACGAGACAACCAAGGTGGGACACCTCCAGATAAATCAGGGGAGGGGGTCCATTTAACGCGTGTCCTGGGAACGTGAATTAGATAGGGGCTCATCCTGGCAAGCCATAAAGCTCTGAGAAACGCCCCCCCCCCCAACAAAGCCAGGATGTCTTTGTTACTGGCCTGCCAACCCTAAATCACCAAGCCTACTGCAGCCGTCACAGTGGAAAGGTCACCCAGCGGAATATTCGCCCGGGTTCAAGAGAGTCCACCCAGCTGTCCAATCGCCTGCCATTTCAAAAAAATCCGCCGGTTTAAAACAATGACATAAATCAATCTGAGAGATCTGAATGGACGGAGCTCTACGTCCCTGTGTGGCTGGCACGTGCCCGGCATCCTGACTACCAAACTTTTTGAGGGCTGACGTCTCTTCGACGGGACTGAAAACAGTGTGGATGTGACTTTAGTAGGAAAGGCTCTCCTGTCACACCTGCCTCTATCTTCAGAACAGCCTGGAATCTTCCGGCCACATGCCCTCGATAATTAAGTGTGTCTTAAATATCACCATGCCCATCGTCGCTGAAGGGACCTTCTAGTTTCCCACAGAAGGTCCTCCAAAGTCCCTTTGTACCCAACACGGCTCAGTTTCATGCCCATCCAGAAGCACGGGTCACCTCTGCCAGCTGCCCCCCCCCCCCCAAAACATGATCAACAGTCTACAACAGAGAATAAAGTACACAGACAAAACGGAACCCAACAGGAGCTGCATGGGAAAACCGGGCAGGGTAAACAAGCCTCTGCATTGGTCCCAATCCGGTCCCCAGGGACACATATTCAGTCCACGTTTTTGCTCCCTTCGAGTTCCCTGCCAGGCGGTGAGCTGGGAGGAAGCAAAAACGTGGATCGTCTCTGGGTCCCCAAGGCGCAGATTGGGAAACTGTGCTCTAAATGCACACAATGCAGCCTCCTGATCCTGGGAAAATGCACGGCAGAGCACAGCGGATTTACCTCCCCGCTGAATCAGGTCATGGTCTTTGGTTTGAGAACTGCACTCATTGTTAGAACGGGACAGAGATGGGGGGGCCCAGGGACGGGTCTCCCAGCACAGGTCCACGGAGCGAGCTTTAGAAGCCTGGAGTATCAGCATTCCCTGAATGAGACCAACTCTCGAGCATCAAACTTCACTGTCCCACCGGTTGCAAGAACGTGGTCATCACAAGCGGCACCCAATTCGCTCACATCAGCGTTAGTCAGAGGGCTGGTGTCTAAACACTAAGTTTATCAGTCAAGGGAAAACGTGTACAAAATTAGGGATAACTGCAGTAGTGACGTGGTAACAGTAATACCAATATGCTTAGAGCACTGTGTAACCTCCATTGTGAAACGGCAAATGTGAACGGCAAGCTGTATGTTTTCACGATAGACTGGCAACACGGGCAGATTGTGTAGTAGTATTTTAACTCCTTGTTTATGTTGTACATGCTGCACCGCGACCTCATCGGACTCCTATGCTCTGCTCTGAAATTCCCAGCGGATGTTCTGTACTTGGAAACATCCATCCATCCATCCATCCATCAATCCGTCTATTTTCTATTCCCATTTGTCCTGTGCAGCATCCTGGGGTTCCAGAATCTATGGTCACAGGGCAGGAAACAACCCAGGATGGGGCACCAACCCATCACAGGGCACACTCACACACACACACCATTCACTCACACACTCACACACACACACCATTCACTCACACACTCACACACTATTCACTCACACACCATTCACTTTCACACACACCATTCACTTTCATACACACCATTCACTCACACACTCACACACCATTCACTTTCATACACACCATTCACTCACACACTATTCACTCACACACCATTCACTTTCACACACACCATTCACTTTCACACACACCATTCACTCACACACTCACACACCATTCACTTTCATACACACCATTCACTCACACACTCACACACCATTCACTCTCACAGGCACACCTATGGGCAGTTTGGTAACTGCAATTAACCTCAGCATGATTTTCTACCTGGGAGGTGGGGTCCCCATGACAACAAGGAGAGACCATGCAAACTCCACACACAGAACTCTGGGGGGGGACCTTAACCCAGATCCCAGGTGTGAGGCCACTGTCCTGACCACGGCACCTCGGTGGTCCCTTATTCTAAGAAATGCATAATAATCTCAGAGATGTTTGGGAAGCACTACTTCTTTTGCTTTCACTTTGGTGGACCTGAATGTGCTCATGCCAGTAATGCCTTTTTAAGACTTAAGGCATTTTGTTTTGACATGGTTTACATGCCAACATGCAAACTGGAACCGTGAACATTTCTGCACGAGGGGCTCAAACATGCAAAGACGAGAAAATGAGACAATTAAAGAGAAAGAGAAAGAGAAAGAAAGAGACTCTCACACAAAGACCCATGACATCTCGGGCTGCTGATTTACTGCTTTTCTGTAAAGCTTTTCACAAAATTGAAAAATAATCAGATTACCCTCAGAAACTTTCCATTTTAAATCTTCACATTTAAATTTTGTCATGTAGAGGTACAACAGGTGTAACGCAGTACTAAAATGTGATAATTATTTAATGACACGATACTGCATTTCTAAGCCATTAACCTCCTGGCATAAGGAATCCACCAGGTGAGGTTTCAGGCACGCTGTTGATGTCCGAGGCACAAGTCCCTGCTTCAGGACCCATTATTTTCTCCTGTTTAAGCAGCAGAATTTGTTCCACAAAGCACTTCGGTTTCCCTCTGTCACCTGGACGGCCTCAGAGGCAACACCTACCTCCACTCCCCCCACCACTCCCCCCACCCCGGAACCGGCTCTGCTCTGGATCTCACACGCTAATCTCCAGTCAAGGTCACAGAGCCGAGAAGGTCACAGCTGTGAAAATCTAAATTTCTGACAAAAGGGGTGGGGGGGGGTGGTGTTGTTAGCGACCAGACTTTGTAATTATATCTTTGTGGGGACTCTCCGTTCATTTCTATGGGAAAACCTTAATCCCAACATGACGACCTTAAGCCCTACCCAGCCCTAACCTTAACCATAACTAACCAAACTAAATACGAGATTTTTGGAATTTTTTAGTTTTTTTGACTGCGTTCTTTCCTGAAAAATGGTCCCACATCATCAAAATAACAGGTTTTTATCACATTGTGGCGGGTATTTGGACCCCACAAAGTAATATAACCCTAATCCACACACACACACACACACACACACACACACACACTCCTCCTCTGCCGGTTCCGGTGAGGCGATGCACTCCAAGAGCAGGGCTGCACATCCGGGGACTCCTCTTAGCGCTTCGTGGCCAGGCCATTCCGTTCCCGGGGAGGCCGAAACACAAGACCTGAGAGCGATGTAACCGCATCATATCACACTGGCTCCAGGAGCCCCAACCAGCTGGGCCACACAATGGAAATGCTGTCCCCGCGGCCCCCGGGCACATAAAGCCCAATTATTCTGTGCTGGCAAGGCGACAGTTTGTTCTAGTGGACAGACAGGGACTCTGAATCCGCGCCTTGTTACGGCCGACGCAGCCGCCCAGCGTCCATCGCGGGCTTTAGAAACAGTGTGGGAAAGCCTGCGCCTTCCGTCTGCCTCAGGAGGCCCCGCGGACGGAGACCCGCGCGCAGAAACCGGCGAGGAGCCCGGCCCTGCGCAGAGAGCCCGGGGGGACTCCAGCCCCCGCTCACTCAACTGAGGGAAACAGGCCCCCTGCACCGGGGACGTGGCTGAGTCTGACATGAGCACGTGGGGGGACACGCCGACGTGTGTGTGTGTGGGGGGGGGGGGGGGGGGGGGTCACAC
>JAODLC010000047.1:2236075-2250922 GCA_026781145.1 Hippopotamyrus pictus
TCCCCCCCCCCCCCATTTCTGCACAGATCAGCAGAAAGCTTTGGATTCCGCTGATTTGCATCAAATCCTGAATACAAAATAATTTCTGTACATGTATTTCATTCTTTCTAAATGAAGTGTAAGTCGTGTACCTAAATGCTGGTCTGATGTTTTTTGCATAATCAAGCAGCATTTATAAAAAGCACCCAAATCCACATTTTAAGTACATCGATTACAGAATTAGTACTTTTAAAGCACTATTATTTTTGCGGATAAAAACTCCGAAGCTGCCCGGCACGTTGCCGTGCCCTATAAAACGGCCATTTCACCTTGCAGTTTACCTGAACAGTCTGGCTATGGTGACTCACGCCTTTTGGAGGGCATAGAGCTCTAAACGTAACTGGTTTCCACTTTCCATCTTTTGCACGCAAACAGTTAGTAAACAGAGATCACCTTGCCACGAGACGATGTCTTCACGTTGGAGGTTGACGTCAGTTGATCACATGACTTCTCGCGCACGGACTGAAGCGTGTTATTTTTGGCCGCAATCCCGTTTGCGCACGCCAGTCAGTCTATATGCAGCTCCATAACTGCACACATAAAAGACGTGCGTTGGTGTTTCACTTTTGTCTGATAGCCTTGTTTTACACAACACCTTCGGTTGGTGACTTTGGCCCCCATGCCCCCAGGTTTCGTCTAATCATCGGAGCAATGCAATAACGCCTTCCGCATACACTCATAACTGCTCACCAACGAATCACTTTCTCAAGGTCACTGGGCAGTTTACGCCGCCTGTTTCTCCTGTATGGAGAGCACACACCGTTTCTCTGTCACTGACCAGGTGAAGGGAATTCACGTATAGATGCACGTGCGGACTGTTGTTCTCTTGCATTTTAAGGGTGTGTTTAAGATGTTTGTATCGTGGGCATTACAATTCGAATAATATTTACATATCAAATGAGTAGGTCACATTCGTCCACCAGGTGTCGCGATTTACCATTATTTGTGTTCATTTCCCACTTCTACCTACGTTAATGGACACTAATTTGTGGAACAAAGTATATTAAATGGGTATCTCAGATATGCTTAATAAAACGGAAATATAATTCCAAAATAAAATAAAATTACACAGACGTTTGATACAAGTAATTGCATGTATCAAATATCTAAATCTATAGCTTTTCATTTGGATTATTATTATTATTATAGCCTGGGTGTTTTCTTCTTTAATGGTTCCTGGCGAGTGACTCGCTGGTGTCATGCATATGTAATACCTGTGTAACCCGTGCGTTGCTAGGGCTTATGACATACATTGCCAGGCCACGCCTGCTCAGCCAGTTGTCTCCAGTCGCATCAATGCGATTGTATACTTTCCGGTTAAACTACCCAATCCCCATCGGTCAAATCCCATCTCCCGTCCCATATATTAGAATACGACCAATGGGACTTCACATGCAAATTAAGGGAGAAAGAGACGCTGTAGTTGTGAACCTTATCTTTGACTACCGCTTTCAGCTCCCTCAGATACGCGGATTGACGTACAGAAGAGGTGGTATTGTTGAACCGTGGATAACGCATCCCGAAGACTGCCGATCTTTTGCGGAGTTTATTCCATTTGGCAGCCTGGGAATATCGACCCTTTAACTGGATTTTATGTGCAATATGACTTTTGAAGAGTTTAGTGGAGATCACTCTGCAGAAAGGTAAGTTGTGCAGTTGAAGACCTTCCAGCGCTGTAGGAAATAGATGCATTGGCAAACTTTTAGCAGTCCATGCAGTAAATAAATAGTAATTAACGCGGCCTTTAACGTGCTGTTTTTTAACGTAAAATGTAGATTTTACCTTGCACTACTCTCGGAAGTCTGGGCATATTAGTAATTCATGACTAATGAAGGAAAGAAAACTTGAACGGAGGCTGCCTTCTGTCTTTTGCGCCCTGTAACATCTCGGCTGCACTGCACGCGCACCGGCTCGCGAGGCTGCTACGGCCAAACTCACGAGCTCAGCTGGTTAAGAGGGACCGCCGCGCTGTGGGTAAAGTCACCTTAAACTAGCGATCGCTAACTCGCTGACCTCAAGGGACGGTTTAGGTGCGGATCAGGAAAAGTGTTACTGGAGGAGGCGAGGGAGGGGGGCGGGGAGGGGGGAGGCTGGTCGGCGCGTTACTGACCGGGGTCCGAACCCCGGCAAAAAGACGTTAAACTCATCGGCGCGTCACAACGTGAACGTGTGTCGTTATTTTTTGACCTGTGCTTCAGGATGGACTCGGTGGCCAGTGCTCTGGAGGAGGTGCTCAGCTCTGCGGCGCCGCAGGGATGCGTTACGGTGGGGGTGTACGAAGCAGCCAAGTGGCTCAACGTGTAAGTGGAAGGCACCGGATCGCCGGCCCTTCGGCCGGGGCGTCGCGCCTCCTCACCTCCAGACTTAAGGCGGCGCAGCGGTGTCCGACCCTAACGCGCATGCCGCCCCCTCTGCAGGAACCCGGACAATGTGGTGCTGTGCATCCTGGCCACGGACGAGGACGACGTGGGGAACGTGGCTCTGCAGATCCACTTCACGCTCATCCAGGCATTCTGCTGCGAGAACGACATCAACATCCTGCGGGTGAACAACATGCGGCGCCTGGCGGACATCCTGGGAGACTTCGGCCCTGGGGGCGAGCCGGCCGACCTGCACTGCGTCTTAGTCACCGTACGTGCCTTTCTCCTCGCTTTTCCCAAAGACCCCCCCTCCTCCTCGCACCTGTTGTGAACTTGCCGGTACATGCCCCCCCCCGCCCCCCCCTTCTACATCAGTCGCTCCCCGGCGTGCAAAGCCGTCAGATATCCTGCATCCGGCTTTTTGTTTCTCGGAAATTGGCTCCGGCCGGCGGAGAGGGGGCTCCGGGCTGCGCGCGGCAGTTTTGTGCGCATTTACGCATTTATTTAGGAGCAGCGTTATTGCAGTAATGCGCTCTGGGGGTTAATGAGAATCGGGTTTGGATGGCATTTGGGAACGGCCGAGCTGGACGGATTACCTATGCGGAGCACGGCCCTTTGAAGATCACAGCCTGCCCGCTTCGCTTGAAACCCTTTCAAGTGGCTGCAGACTCGGCGCTACTGATGTGGATTGTGGGCAGGAGCGGCAGCGATCCAGAGTTGTGCTAATTGGCCGCCAGGCGGGTGCCGCATTCCCGCTTTGGGGGTGGGCTTTCAGACTGGCTGTGCACATCCTGTGAGACACTCCTGCAAACAGCCGTTACAGGAAGTAGGATGAGTAGTTTTATACAACATGTGAATTCCCAAAAGTAATGCCCCCCCCCTTCCTGCCCCAGCCTCCTGGCTGAAACACTAACCTCAAGTGTTGCTCAATCCAGATGTAGTTTACTTGCAGGATTTTTCTCAGAATCTGCATGTACTGTGCCTGTTGTACCTAGTGTTCTCTTTAGGCATTTTTGGTATGCTAACCCTTTCCTCCGTCTCTTTCCAGAATCCTCACCCTGCTACTTGGAAAGATCCGGCTCTAAGCAAGGTGAACCGGTTCTGCAGGGAGAGCCGCGGTCTGGATCAGTGGGTGCCCATCATCAATCTCCCCGAGCGATGATGGAGGATCTAGACCTAGGACTCAAACACTGGAGGAGATGCACTGGATTTGTGTGATGCAACAGACGGCCCGCTCAGGAGAGGACTCCCACAAACTGATGATGAAATTCACAAAAATTAAAAAGGGGAAGCATTGGCGGACAGAGAGACGGCAGTCTCGGTGAGAGAGGGGTGGATTTCGGCCCGACTGGAGGAGTCACATTCCTAGCCTGGCACGGGGAGCGGAGATTCAGGAGGAAGGAGTCCATGTGGCCTCAGGAAGAGGCGCCGCACAGGAAGTGGGGGCGAGTGGGGGGGGGGGGGCAGGCAGGGTCCGGGAGTGGACCAGAGCCTGTGGATCAGGACTGAGCCCCTGGCTGGATTACAGGGGAACCAGACGACATACAGAGATGTTCAGATGTGCCATTACAGCTGTTTTTATCATTGAATGAATGCTGTTTTGTTATTGTTGTTGTTGTTATTTAAAAGGGAAGATCTATAATGTCAGTGTGCAGGACAAGTTAGAGTCTTTCATATTTTACAGGAACTGTTTCACAAGTTGTTTTTTTTTTTTTGTCTAAGTTATTTTGATTATATTGAAATGTATTTATGTTGTAGTCACTATGAAGCCCCCTGTAAAGCAGTGACACTGATGCATTTTGTCCAATAAAATGTTTTGCACGAAACCTGCAGCCTGCTGGGTGATTAAAGGCTCTGAAAACAGGCAGGGAGGGCGTTACATGGTTTAGCTGCATGGGGCCAAAATCTGTCACACTGGGGCCCCGGGGATGTCACACTGTTAATGGGCCGTCAGCCTGCTCTGTAAGTAAGCGGTGTTGCATGGAAGTGATGTGGAATGAACACCTTCCGTTGTGCCTCTGCTAGCTTTCCTGGCGGGATTTGAGGAAGCACTTCTTTACGCAGCAGGTAGTTAGAGTAGTGCAAGCTCATGCCTTGGGTTCCTTTAAATCAGAGCTAGATAAGATTTTAACAACTCTGAGCTATTAAGTTCTCCCCAGACGAGCTTGATGGGCTGAATGGCCTCCTCTCATTTGTAAATTTATTTTCTTATGTGCTGCCATAAAGTAAAGTGTGTGTGTGTGTGTGTGTGAAACAGGAGGCTCCTATTCCTCAGGGCCCTGTGGGTATTTGCGTTCTGACTGCAGGCCCACACAGTCACAGCACGACCAGAATTCTCCCATAGGTCTCAGGCCTCCACCTTCCAGGAGACACCCTAGCCAAACAGGTGCTTCCTGGCAGCGAGACGGTCTGCACATGCACGCAAGCCCTGAAGGCCGGCACCTATTGGACGGCTCCAACGCGAGAGTGTGAGGGTTTGGGCTATAGGTCAGTGTAAATGGAGGTTCAGATAAAAAGTCAGGCATTTGGCAGAGCTGATTTGAGAAGCTGTGTCACACACGCAGCCCCTCCCCCCTTGACAGATCCACTCATCCGTGTAGATGTGCCCAGATGTGCTACGGGGTAGAAGGTCCAGTCACATTCCCTGCCTCCCCCACCCCGCCTGTGTAGCTTCAGTCCAGGGTGAGGGCTTGGTGCTGTTTGACCACCCAGCAAGACAGCAGGACATGAAAAGTGAGGGAGGAAACGAAAGAGAAAGAATATGTCCCATCTGAAACCTGACGGGGTCACCTTGCCACCAGTTGCATTTCAGAAGCTGGAGCTCGAGCAGCCAGCTTGGAGCTGGGGCTGGCAAGCACCCAGGGCTCCGCATAGATCAGCCCCTCACCACCTCCATCAGCACATTTAGGCAATTTCATGCAAGTATTTGCAATGCATTCCTGGATTTTAACAACTCTGAGCTATTAGTTAAGTTCTCCCCAAGCGAGCTTGATGGGCCGAATGGCCTCCTCTCATTTGTATAGTTCTTATGTTCTTATATAAAGTATGACAAACTGCCTTCATGAACAGGAAGCCACTGAATTTCCACATAATGCTCGATTTGTCAAGTTCAGATGAAGATCTTTCTCTGTTTCTCCCCAGATTGCACATGCTCCTCTCATCTCCAAGCGATTAGTATCTGTCTGACCCCTAGCGCTGGCCATACCTGGGCGCGTCATGACCTTCTATATCTCCGAACACTCTGTCCTCTTCCAGCTTAGAGCGGAGGCTGCAGACCTTGGGCTGGGCTGCCACCCAGCGCCTGACCGTTTCCTAAAATAGCTCCCCTCCATCAGAATTCCTGCCGCAGCTATTTTTAGAAAGCAGCCCCCACCCACCCATCGGGGAGCTGCTGACTGTTGCCAAGCCATAAATAAACTCCTAGCGTGAGCCCACAGAGTCTGGGGCAGTGGGGCTGATTCAAAAACGACTCCGGCTGACACACATCCCCCCCCCCCCCCTCCCACGTCGGACCCTTTGTGAGGTGGGCTGGCGGTCCTGATGAAAGGTGGCGGCACATAAAACACTGGCTGAGTCAAGGCTGTGCGGCCCAGCAGAGAACGATCCGGAAGCCAGCCTCAAAAGGTCGGGCCCCGCTCACAGATCGTGATTTATGCCGCTCGTTAGTGGCCCGTGGTCTACGCTGGGGGGCCATCAGTAGGTCCTCCGGTGTCAGCGCATACCCGAGCGGTGATGCCTCGCGTCGCGTGGGTGGGTGTGACGCAGCCGGGCTAGGCGAAAAGCCTGCGGCTCCACCCGGAACTGTTTCACGCAAACAGGCCCTCAGAGACGGCGGCGGATGCGGACGAACACACATGCGAGGATGAGTAATGCCCAGTAAGCAGATTCAAACAGGCCACTCTGAAAACCAGCAGTGTGACGCTTCAAAAGCTCCTTGCAAGTGATGTTTGTTGAGCTGGAAAGAAAAAAAAAACTGCAACTGCTACCATCCGGGCCCAAAAATTTGGGTGGCGGTACGATCAAGGATGAACTTCAGAAAGCGCCAGACCCAACCCAATCCGGGCTGGGTGGCGGTCGCTTACAAGGGCAGAGTTGAGGAATTCCACATAGCGGACTTTGAACGGAAAGTGCTTATCTACCCCCCACACACACACACACACACTCTTCCACGTGCCTCGACCCATCAGCCGACTACAGGTAAGGTTCCTCCGATGAAAAAACAGCTGCTTGTTCACCCGGCACCCATACAAGTCACACAGCATCGAGCCCCAGCTCAGGAAAGGAATTACCCGCAGGTCGTTTTCCTAACTGCCTGCCCGTAAATCAGGTGGCCTGTAAGAACGCGAGGCACGCAGGCCACTGAAGATAAACACACCTGCTATTTAGCCAACTAATGTCATTCAGATAGTGTTTATTGGTGAGACATTAAATGTGTCCCTTTGCAGAACACTATGTACGGGCAGGACAGTCAACTGCCAGCAAAATAACTGGAAAACCTTCGGCAGGGGTGGGGGGGGGGGAGGTGGTTCTGTAAATGTGTCAGGGCAAGCCAGCAACACTAACAGGAAGAGCCAGCCGGAGCAGCACAAAAGGCGTCCTGTTCTCCCCGAGACAGCATTGGCGACATGCTGGCTGACTCCGCAGGTCAAGAGTCCTACGGGGCATGGGCTCGTCTGCCGCTCCTGCAGCGGCACGAAACTGCACAGGGCTCGGACACACGATGGCCGGCGGACACACCACCCCAGGGACCCCTTGGACCTCGGCCCCTGGGCTGGTGGTGTAACGTGGAGAACTTCCCAGCCACATCAACCGGACACAGCATTACGGGCTTGGCAGAGCTGAGCTCCCTGGGCTTCCTTAAAGGGGTTAGGCACACTGTGACGCCATTCGCTCCCTATCCCTATGAAACAATTTTCTTATCTCAATGACACCATATATAACCATATATATACTTCCCCGCATCATAACCTTGAAGAGATATCACACCAGAAACAGTTGGCAGGTCCATTAATGTGTAAGCCGGCAGGTCACAAGGTGTAAAGGCTGGCTTTGGGCGGTGAAAGCGGTAAAAGGTGAAGTTGTTTCGTTTTGCCCAGTGATGGGGGGAAGTGGAAGGTGAAGCAGGGCCCGGGGCAGGGATGGAAAGGGTTGCAGAGAAATGCCCGGAGGTCTCCGGGCCGACATGACAGCAGCTTTTCAGAAGCCAGGTGAACAAAGGGCACCCACCCAACCCTGCACTGCCAGCAGAACATCACTCACTGCTCGTGTCACCCCACAACGTGCCAGATAGTGCTAATCGACGCAGCTAATATTACATCACTTCCTGTTTGCAGTCCGTGCTGCACTCCAGCTCAGATAGCTGAGCCTGAAACACACACACAGACAAACACACACAACATAAACAACTGCAACAGATTTATGTTTAATAAAGTAAGAGCAAATTCCACTTGTACAGTACCAGAAAAATGTTTCTAAACTTTATAATTAAGAAAAACCTAATATCTAAAAAAGGTTTAAATCCACCACTTACAAGAGTAGACTTGGCAAAAAATACAATTTTTCCTTTCATTCAAGAAGCCATTTTTCATTTGATAAACAAATACAGATTCGCCCCGCCCCCAGAGCACAGTGGAGTTTGGTGAAACTGCTGCCTAATTCCAGGAATGACTACAGCAACGCGGAGCATCATAAAGATGGCGCCTTAAAAACAAGCGGCGCAGGTGGCTGTGATGCTGCTGGGTCTACGTCGCTGTGATCGAGGGCCGCTCCACACGGCCTGGGTTCGAGGAGGACGACGCACGGCGATAGTAAGGCCATCCGAAAGGTGGTCAGATCACATGAAATTGGCGGAGGCGTTTTTCATCAATACGACTGTAAACATCAAAACGTTAATACTCCCCGTCTCACGGGGGAATTCTGAGCCGTGGAGAGGAGACAAAACCATCCTGGACCCCTTGGGCATCAAGGATGCTGGGGACCAGAGTGGCTTAGAGCGCTGGCCGTGAAATACAATCAGACATTCGGGTTGTTTCGGTATATCCAGAACGAACTGTACACGAGATGGCACACGTAGAAGACATCAGTTATTAACAAACTGATAGCAAAGTTATCCTTCATAACTCTGTAAGGCATCTGCATTTAAAGGGTTAAGGTCATCCTGCCTTTCGGAAAACCACACACAACGCTGGTTAGATCAGCTAAGCTAGACGTGGAGCAAGTTCTAAAAGCAGGTATCAGGAGCACAGAATGCATGTTACGTTTCCATACAGCAATTCAAAACGTTCCCAACGCAGGTCAGCATCGTTAAACAGGCAGCCTACAGGCTCTCCTGGAAAGAAATGACATATTAATACAGTGAGCAGTTTCCATCAGGAGGACTGAATACAGCGGTAAGTAGTGTCCTGATCACATTTTAAAAAGAAAGTACATTGGAAATAACAAATAAAGGTTTAGTGGTTGAGAAAGAAAATCTGAAAAAAGCAGCCAAATAACGTAGAAGGAGGAGACCTTCTGGATCAGCTGTTACAATCCTTCCACACATGAGGTTCATGTTCGTTAACTTTCGGGGGGGGGGGGGGGGGGGAAATTTTCAAACCCTTAGTCTTTGTTGGATTATTTAAAAGAAAGAAACAGGCATCTGGACAGCCAGACATCTCCATTCAGACTGTGCCTAGCCTGACTCTGAAGGTCACAGCTTAGGAAGGGGTCAGGATTTCCAGCGTACGCACGATTAAACGGCCCACTTTGCACAAACATAACATCTTGAGGTGTTTACTTGTGGGAAGCGACCTTTTGACCCGACAGATCACCCCCGTAACTTATGGTCACACAGGCCTTCCTTACCAAAGCAGGCCTCTCGCGGGGGTGAGGGGTGTGCTGGTTACAGCGTACTGCTACCACTAACCAACTGTTCATTTCTTTATCTGGAAAGCCTCCCCGAAGAGCAGGAGCTACGCTAATTGCCTAAATAAACATTTTTGTCACTAGACATCAAAGGCCTCGGTTTTTCAAACGTTCCTCCCAAACCAGCACTCATTACTCATCCCTTCTGTGATAATTGCTTCCAGAATAATCTGTGGATCTTCCCTCATTCCGACAAGTGTGAATTCAGGGGATAAAGGGGGGGGGGGGGTGGCACTCTAGCTGCAATTTAACCGGGATATTTACTTGTTAAGTATGGGGAAGATTAGAGCATTCTTTTAATTAGATTGCTGATGATAAAATAAAAAAACGACATAAAATGCAGGAGAGGCATCTCATTACAGTATAGTGCAGGGTTTTTTGTCCTTAAAGGGGTTTTCTGAAGCAGGTATTCCCATGAGCAGCGGGTCGTACTTGGCGTGCTCCCCACAGTAGCGCATCAGGTCCGCGGAGGCTTTGGACACCTGGGGGGGAATCACAGGCCGTTAGCCGGGGGAGAACTACGCTTCCCAGAAGGCCTTTCTAGGCTGCTGTTCATCAGTGCCAGGATGTTCTCAGTGTTCTTGGAAGACGGCCTTTGATCGCCTCCCAGGAGGTATGCAGCCTGGGGAGGGGGGTGACGGGACCCTCACCTTTATCCGCTCGATGTTGGCCTCTATCCTCAGCTGCTGAACGGCCCTCCGTGCGTGGGCAATGTTGTTGGAGCTGGGCCCTTTGGACGACATGCTGGCTGAGCACACGACCTGGCCAGAAGGAGACAGCCAGGGGTCAGCGATAGCCAGCTGGAAACGCCGGGAAAGGTGGGGAGGGAACTGAGCAGGCACGTACCCTCCTGCAGCACTGCGAAGTCACCTCCCGCGTCTGTGGTATGTTGGATCGGAGTCACTCCTGTAAAACAAGACAGGGCGGCTTTGAAGACACATGACCGAAACCCCCAGGCAGCCATTGAAATAAACATTTTTTCGGGATGTGAACTAGCAACGTACAGATCACAGCCACAGGGTTCTAACCCGCCGGATCACACACCACCCAAACATTCCCTGCGTTCCACAGCACCAGGATGGAGGAGTCGAGCTCTTAGAATTAAGTATAGAACATGCCGGACTTGCGAACCTGCCACTCGTCCCGTCGCTCTGAAAAGGCAGGACCTGCCTGGAGGGGGCGCTCTCCGCCTCACCTCACTGATCCTCTCCCACTCCCTGCCTACTCCAGGGTCCTTACTGTGACAGCAAAGCCAGGGTCACTGCAGGGCACTCCAGCCAATGGTAAGGAGCCGGTGGCCGCATGCCTCGTGCTGAGTCATGCCATGTACACGGCAAAGGTGACGCGGTGACAAAGGCCCAGCCGGGCAGCGGGTTGACTCACCCGGCCAGACGTGTGCACTCGGTTCACGGCTGAGCAGGCCCAAGGCCAGCACACTCTGCCAGCCTCACAGCACCGCCCCCTAATGGACAGGGGCGGCTAGCGATAGATGACACATCATCACGATGCAAAGGGAATGGTTTCGGCTTCCCAGAATCACCATAGCAACTCCACACCAATGCCGGCGGTGCCGCCTGGCAAACGGCATTCTGACGTTTTAAAGTTCACCACCCACGTCACCGAGCCGTGGACCCGGCAGAGGAAATCTGCTGTGAGCTGTGATTGATTAGTGCTGTTACGCTGGAGACAGCAAATGACACACGTGATTGCCTTGGGGGGGGGGGTGTTTAGTCAACCCAACCTGGGAGTTCCCAGCAAAGCGTCTGCTACTAATGCCCCCCTTGGCAGTTGGGAGATAACACTGTGGGGGGGGGGGGGGGGGCAAGGGTGTAGTTCAGATAAATCCAAGTTGGTCTCGACGCTTCTGGAAAAGTCGGGGACACATGTGCGGGGTCCAGCCCTCCCCGTTCCTGCCCACAATGCATTTACAGACAATGCACATTCAAATTCCTCCAAAGGCTATAAATAGTCCGCGCAGCCAGACAGGGGAGAAGGGACAGGACGCAGAGCGATTGAAGCGGGCCGGCCGATGGGGGCCCCCAGACCGCCACCGCTGCTGGGTGACGTCAGGTGGCCCCCTTAGTCATGGTGACAGGCCCCCCCACACGCATCCGGGGGGCCCTCATCAGGAAAGGATGATTAAAGATGCGTCTGGGCCGAAGGGCTGGCGGAAGAGGAAGGGCAGTCAGGAGGGCATCAGGGACTCGCCGGAAGAGAGGGGAAGACTGCACTACAAAGGAGCCAGCAGCTTGTTATTAATATACATCCTCTGTGGTGTTTCCTACACAACAAAGGCAAGGAACTGCTCTGCGGGAACGCGAGCTTCAAACTGAGCGTGCCCATCTGTGTCAGGCTTGCATTCACACACCAGTGAAGTTTCCAGCGCAGCCAGACTAACATGGGTGGGCGGGGCCAAATCGCGGGGGCCAGGGACCTGGCGCCAGTCACGGGGCGGCTTGCGTCAGCGCGGCGCAGGCATGGCCGGACTCAGCCCCGAGAGAGCGCTTAAGTGAGCCCTGAAGGTCGAGGCGCGCAGCTGAGCGAGTCAGGCGGTCACACACGTTAGACCAGACGCTCCGCAGCCTGGAATGGCTGTGAACTCACACCCCACAGGGCCATAGAGTTCAAACCTCCTAGAAGGACATTGCCCACGTCGCCAGTCCAGGGTGATTCAAGGTGCTACTACAGACGGCGACTGGTGTCAGTTCACACGAGTGCAGAGCCAGACGCGGCTGCCATAAGCTAATGTACAGACTCCTTACTGGAAGCAGCGGGCAAACCTCATATTTCTGCTCGTGTGACTTCAGACTTTGGAGCTGAGCCAAATTCTTTCCGGGGACCCAGAGCGCTCCTCGTTCCGGGAGTTCTGACAAATCCAGGCCTTGCTGCGGGGTGGGGGGCGGATCTGACGAGGGAGGCCGGCATGTTTCGAGGATCCCATGAGAACACGAGGAGGAGCAGCAGTTTCCACCGGTACCTCACACCCGACTCACATCCAGAAATTCTTCAGAAGTCCCGTTTCTATCCAAGGAAGTCCCAGTAGGACCACCTAGGCTGTGAGGGCAGACGTCATGGAGACCACCCCAGACAGGAGACCCTTCAGCAGTCTGCAGTATGTATCATCAGCCACCTGTCTAGTCTTCAGGGATGCAGAAGAAGGCGCCGGTGAGACACCTGATGCCAGTTACCCTGTTCACTGCATCATGTGACGTCAGTGATCCCGTAAGCTGCACCATCAGTGCCACGACGGCCATCGGGGGGTCGAACTGCTAAGCCTTGGCACCCCACTGACTGAGCGATAAACCAAACTGACCGGCAGAGGGATTCTGGGATATGCTGACAGCACCATACAGAAGCCAGTGGGTTGAAAGCTGAGGGCATCCATTTAAGGAAGTTCGCGAGTTACAAGTATAAGAATCTGGGCACGTGGCACTCAGACCCATGGACATGCGTGTACACACACACACACACACACACACACATACACACACAATCATTCAGAAACACATGGACACAATCACACATGTGCACAGGTACGCACATGCTCGCACACACAAACACAGATACACATGTGCGCACATGCACACACAGGCACACAAACACACACACACATACACCAGCAATAAGATGCCCATCAGCAGGCTCCTGCTTCCCATCAGACCTTTGCCAGGCTGGCTGATTGCTTATCAGTCTCTCAGGCCCCCTTAGCTGCCTAGCAACAGGACAGCCGATCGGCGAGCGGCGGGGGCAGCCATACTCCACTGCGGGTGGGGGAGCCGTCAGGCACGATACAGGCTGCGTAATACCCCCTCCCCTGGCTGCTGCACACATCCTGGCAATGTTTAGGTATCAGCAGCGGAGCCCCGGGTTCCAAAGCATCAGTCCGGCTTACCCTTATTAGCAGTAATCCCCGTGACCCCGATGCTATCTGGGGGCCAGACGGGCGGAGACGTCACAGTAGTCACGGGAGTATGGGAGACGGAGACGGAGACAGGGACGGGGGGCTTCACAGGCCGCACGGGCAAGAGTCACCATCTACACCAAAATCACTGGTCTGACACCCTGGGCTGCAGAGCGTGACCAAGTGTGTTTGTGATAATCACCCGGCGCGGACGCTGTGCTAACGCAGTGCGCTACAAAGTGTGTTTGTGATAATCACCCGGCGCGGACGCTGTGCTAACGCAGTGCGCTACAAAGTGTTATTTCTTCTCCACTGGTTCAGTGTGCTTCTTTCTGAGCTGATCTCTCTCTACCTGCATGCGGGAGTATGTACATACGATTTATCTTCCTGTCAGTGGGTGCGTTAATAACCGACTCCCCCCTCCAACACACACACACAAATATAACCACTAGAAACTGGAAATAAACAGTGACAAGTGGTCTGGAAATCAGATACTTAGTCAATATCACTCACCACAAAACAGCACAAAACCACATAAACAGAAGAATAACTATTTACTATTTTTTAATTAACGCTCCTACTCGCATATATGTTTATAACGCAGAGATACAGATTGAGAGCCAAGCCAAGGGCAGCTGACCAATCACAGGAAAGCTTTTACAGCCGTCCAGCAGCCGTGGAATTGGCACGTATACGTACACATATGCGCACTGGCGATAAAACACACGGAACTATCTATTTAGCTGCGGTGTTAACATGACTATAGGTGATTATTTCAGAAAAAGAGGGGGAGGCTGATGGAGAGGGAGGGCCACAGAAAGGTCCCGCGACAGACACAGGTGATGACGAGGGTGCAGCTGCAGACAGGGACAGACTGACTGAGCCAGTAAAAGGGTGTGACGAAATCATGTGCTGGTGCGGCCAACTGAGAAAGTTGGTAGCACCAGTCCTACCACTGGAAAAATGAGTCTGGAGCCCTGACACCTTCCGCAAACTGCCAGAAAAAAAACAGTTCAAATCATACAGAAAACAGCTTGAAGATGGAAGGATCTTCCTTCCTTTTTTTGCTTGTTCCATCTTTACCCCGTTTAATGCAGGACATGCTGTCTGCAGAAGCACACATGCAGCACTGGCGCAGGGACGGTCTTGGCACAAGCTGTGACATACAAGGACTCTTTCATCTATGATGAAAAAAATGACAGATATTTTGCCGGTTGCTCTGACGTGCTGCTGAGTCAGCGCTCAAAGCAGCCTGTCGTGACTCCCAGTACACAAGTGTGCGTTTGTCCTGGCCGACCCACAGCGGGGCAGGTAAGCGAGGCGTAAAATTAACGGCCTTCCCCCAGATGAGAGCGGGAAACGGGGTCGCCGCTGCAGATGGCGCCGCGGTGGAGCAGGGTGTGGGCGCCCGGAGCGGGGGGCATGTTATTTTCTTCCCACCGCACGCCCAGCACCCCCAGCCCCCCAGCGTGCTGTGTGGCCTGACCCACAGATGGGAAACTTCAGCAAATCAGGAAAAAAAAGAGGGCTTTCGTTGATTTTTTTTTTTGATAGCAAGTCGGGTAAAACACCCAGGACTGCAGATTAGGCAAAGTCAGCAGCCCCCTTCTGGGGAATGCTGGGAAAAGAGGGGGGCGGTGGGGG
>JAODLC010000047.1:2259990-2275036 GCA_026781145.1 Hippopotamyrus pictus
GGCGGGGGGGGGGGGGGGGGGGGGGGGGGGGGGGGGGGGGGGGGGGGGGGGTGCGTGCACTCATGTCCAGACCAGGCGAACACGCTAGCGGTTTACAGCGTCTGAGATGTGGCTGAGGAAAAACCCCAAACAGTGTTGCTGAACATCAAAGGTGTGAGTGTGGCTGCCAGCCCGAGGCGCATACGGCTCCAGATTCCTCTGTGGGGGGGCTGGGGGGAGGGAGGGAGGGAGGGAGCAGACAGCGAGTCGCACACTAATTCCTGGTAACCGAGGGGCCTTATAAACGCACGGGTGGCAGGATGGCAAAGCATTGCGGGGGGGGGCAGCCCAGGCCACCTGGAAGGGCGCCCGTTTACACAGAGAGCGTCGGGGAGTCAGCAGCGGGGCGGGGGGGGGCATACACCACCGGCAGCTCTAGGGCGCCAGCAGGGCAAAGTCTGCCAGCGTGAACCTGAGGTCGAACCATTGGGCAATGAGGAGAACTGGAGCACGCACGTTTCCTGCCATCTGTGCAGAATGACAAGGGGGGCCGGGGGCGGCACACCTGTCAGGCAGGAGAAAGAGTCTTTGTAAGAAACCTGTGAGGCTTAGGCTGCAATTAGTGAGCGGACAGGGGGCCAAAACGGTGCAGTTTATTACAGAGGAGAGGAGGACCACGTCCCCTGTGTGTCTCTCTCTCTCGCCGGTAATGGGAGCAGTCTCTGGCACCAAACAGGAAGTTCACGGTGGGTGTGGCCAGGACAGTGTGCGCGCTACACGGGAAGGGAACATGTCGAGACTTGTACTGTGCTCCAGAGAGGTCAGCCTGCACAGTCTGCACAGCAGTTCTGTAGGAGCACCACCTAGTGACCAGAAAAGCAACAGCACAAGGTGCAGCGTCATTGGATGAAACAGACTCATATGACCAATGAGGAAGATGCTGGAATTACTGTACTGAGCAAATGTCCCACGTTTAACATCCCACTGATCCATTTTACAACCAGTTTCATAACCGGAACCTCACCAGATAATGAAGTGACCTTGAGGAATAACTCTCTAAACGATCTGACTTTATCTGAACGATCTATTTATCTTTTTAAGATGACTGATTCATAGGGAAACTTTTACCGAACAGAAAAACAGAGCATTCATTATTCTACAATCATTTCACTTAAATATTTTACCAATGTAAATGTGAAAACTAATATACTAACATCGCATTAAGGCAGCAGGCATTTACAGACTTTTCTTCTTAAATCGTCTACACACCATTTAAACAATGAAGAAAAGAAGAGGAATGCTCGATGGCATTGCAATGGAGGTCTAGCAATCTACCGATGACATCATAGAGGGACATGCAGCCAGTGACATCGGGGCAGTTGAGTGCTCGGTGATGTCACAGGCGCATAATCTTCCAGAGGGCCCACACGCAAATGGGCAGCATGCCGGCATGCTCAGCCCAGTCACCCAGTTGCCAGGCAGGAAAGGCACCAGGCTGCTGGCCCAGTGACCAACGTCACCCTTAATCCCTCAGCAAATGCATCGAGGAGTGATTTAGTATGCAGTTTGCCATATAGGTCAGTCAGCTTTAAGATGCACGCTTGCAGCATAAAATGTGACGCATCCCAGCAAAGGGAGAAGTTGCACGGGTGCGTTTTACTCCAATCCCTGGCATCATAACTCTAACCCCGCCCCCCCTCCGCCAAGCCCTTCTAACATAACAGTTTCTCACCCACACACACACACACAGACACACACACACACACACACACACACACACAGACACACAAACCTGTGAGGCCTTCCTCCCTGCTCTGATAAAGATTCCGATATATTTTCCCCAAAAGCAGTAAATTAATATAATAACTGCGTGAGAGTAGATTGTGTTTAATCAACGCTGCACTGGCACAGTCCTCCAGATAAGCCCACAAAATCCACAAAATGTCCAGGTTTTACAGCACCATAACCTTCAGAGGAAATGGTAAACCGTATCTGTATGATATTAGCACAAAATCCAACTCCCCACTGCTCCAAGGGGAAGGAGAGAGCGAGAGAGAGAGAGAGAGAGAGAGAGAGAGAGAGAGAGAAGGAAGGGAGGGAAGTACTCCGAACTCGTGACCCCTGACAGCACGTGGCACCACGCAGTCAGTGTGTATGATGGAGGCAGGACCAATGACAGGAAACACAAAGGACAGCAGTCTGACCAGTGCTTACGCTGTTTGAGACCATGTGAGCTGGTGGTGTGCTCTGCTGCCCTCTGCAGGACACAATTGGTATTGTCACAAATATAGAGCTGCAAAATTGCCAACAGGAATTAGACCAGACTTCTCCTATACTTATACAGCACACACAAGCAAACATTCTGATAATCCCATCTCTGATCTACTACAAATCCAACCATTTCCTATATCCTCTTAAATTATTACATTTTATAATAATTATTAATAGTTAATAGTTATTATTATTATTATTATTATTATTATTATTATTATAAATAATATTGATTAACTGAAACCTTCGTGGACGGCATGTATTCTGTACATTCTGGCAAATTTGTTGTTGTCATGGTCAGGCTGATACCATCACCTTCGTGAAAACTAAAAGCACTCTCACAGGACACCGTTAGCCCTTTGTCACCAGGGCCGGTGCCCAGGCCGGGGCCCATGCCGAGCCTAAATTTCGGCTCGGTCATTGCACTCTCGCCAAAAACACAGCGGTGCCGAGCCGATATATCCGGGCCGGAGCTCATTTTTCTGGCCCCAAAAGATTGCTGCGATTTGGTAGCGCGTGACGTTAGGAAGCTAATTCCTATTATTATTAGCAGAATGTCCACAAGAGGGCGGTATTCCCTATTTATAATTACAACAGACTATGTGGCAGAATATGTGATTCTTAAGCCTCACAAAGTTTGTTGCTGCTGCATATGACAAGCTTAATTAGCAAAGGTCAAAAGTTACTATGAACATTTCCATGTACCTTAACTACACAAATGCATTTTAATGTCACATAGGGCTGCCGCAATTAGTCGACGTAGTCCATGACATCGACGCTGAAAATGCGTCGACATCAATATTCGACGCATCAGTTTAAAAAATATTTTAATGAAATTACCTTTATGATTTCTAAAATGCTTTCATTATACAACTGTTTTTTTTTCAATATCTCTACGAACTTATGGGAGTAGTTCAAAAGATCACAAAACAAAAAAGGTGGTCTGTACATTAGGGTGGGGTGAAAAAAAAATCAAAATTTCCAATAGCAATTTCCAATAGTACAGAAAAGTTTTCACTGGACCTCGTTATTAAACGTGCAAAATATCATTGAAATAGGTTAATATTTTCAGGTTCCGCAAGTCAATATACACTATCCATTATCTATACCGCTTTATGCATCTGGGACTTACCAAAAATATTGGGACACCCCTCCAAATCATTGAATTCAGGTGTCCCAATATTTTTGGTAATGTAGTGTATCTAACCATTTTGACTGTCATGCTTAATACTTTTCATTTTGGTGGCACTGAGGAACAATTTTACATTGCGTTAGGATATGGATGATACGTAGCGTGGATCTGCGCATTGATGTGACAGGTGATTAATCGTAATGCACGTAGAGCCGCAGAGCGATGTAATGTATGTGTATGGCTGACACCCAGTAAAAATCTGCGTTACCTCAACGTTGGTATTTTGTAGTGATTATCATGTTGTGAACGTGCACAAACACAAAACCGACGAGTATAGATAATGGATAGTGTATATTGCCCATTGATGTGACAGGTGAAAACTTCGATCGCTTTTGGAAATACAGATTTTTCCATACCACCCTACTGTACATAGTGCAAAGTTCGATGGCACGCGACAGTAACACTAGCGTTATGCACGAGGGTCTGAAGAGAAAACACGTAAGCACTATTCTGATGGACCGCCAGAGTGGGTAAAATCACTGTAAGCGCTGTCTATTCTGTTAATTAAAATTTCCGTTATTACGGAGAGCATAATATTTTAGGTATACTACTAGACTAAGAAATGTCCCTATAGTGCCGAAAAGACAGGGTCCATTATCTGAAGCGTTGCAATGACATGCAGTTTGTTGTTGTCAAAATAAAATCTACTTAAATTAAACCGTCAGATTGATTTTCTGAGGAAAATTAATCATTTAGATTAATCGAGCAATCGGTAAAAATTGTCGATAGATTAAGCCATACAAAAATAGTCGTTAGTGGCGGCCCTAATGTCAATAATAACAATAACACACACGTTTATATTTATATAAATATTTAACAAGACGTGCAAGACCAGATAAATGTTATCAAACTGTAAGTCTTCTTACTCACAGGACATTAACTATCCGCTGCCAGTGGAGACTAGGAACTCAAATACGCACAACGGAAACTTCAGAAATACTCAAACCGGTATAATGCAGAAAATGTCAGCCACTAAAGGCAACATCCCACAATCACCACGAAGAATTCAGGCTAACTGCATAGCTACTTGCATTTTCTTGAGTTTTAAAATTAATGTAATTCTAAAAAGACTGCTAAAATGTTTGGCCAGCAGGGGGAAGCAGACGACCAGGTCTACAAGAGGGAGCGTAAACAGAAAGCAAGGCCAAGCCCAACCCGCTGTGAAAGGCAGATCACGTTTGAAGCGCCTTGGACTGGCAGAAATATACTGAGCATGGCACTCAGGCAGTTTTTGGCTTTTGGAAGAACGCTTGTCACCTTTAAACAAAATTCTTCAGCAATTTTAATCTTTCCCCTCCAAATTCCGACAGAACTAGTCAGTCTAGGAACCAAAGCACAGTCTAGATAGTACCCGACTCCGCTCAACTGACACGCTGTGAGTCATGTGACCATGGTGAAAACATCCCTGTCTATCATGTTCCAGCCACGCCCGCTGGGCCCGGCCAGCGAGTGCAGCGGGGGTTAACACCAAGGTTACCTAACAGCAAGTAAACATTTACCTAGCAAACCCGCAAACCAGAACCTGACCCATTTGCAGCCCGAACAGCCCAGCCATCAGCTGCGGAGCAGATCCATTTACACCTTTCAGCTCTCTGAATAAACACGAGAACATCAGTTAGGAATCTAACACAAGTTCAGAGACTGTCGCCACGCTAACATCCAAGAGTCACCGAGACTATCCCCTTCTGAGAGGACACCACAGGGAAAGGGCCTCTCTCACACCAAAGTCCATGAACTTAAGAGCTCACAGATGATTCAAGCCAATCTTTCCAGGAAATGCTCCACATGAGAAAGATGTATATGTAAACTGAGCCACTTCGGGGGGTGTAGCAGAGGGGGCATGACAGACACCCACTGGAGCAGCACCGAACACCAAAATCCACAGTCATCTTACAGTGACACATAGCCGTTAGGTACCTGAGGGGTCACGCCCACTGCCATTTTTAGATGTAGAGGACGCATTGCTCCCCTTAAACACGCCTAAGACGTCTGAACCTCCACCCAAATTCCCTTCGGAGGGTCGAGTTGAGCTGAACGGATGTGGAGACCTCCCGGTCGTCATGCCACAGGGGTTCAAGATCTCCGCTTCACAGGCCAGAACTTGCTCCTATGCAGTAATTCTTCTAAACAGACGTCAGGGTTTTACACGTTGAGCTCAGTACTGTGCCATCCCCGTGGGGTGAATGTGAAATGCGGTACAGTCAACGACAGAGGTCAGACGGGTCACCAGGCAACAGGCTGGACACCGGAGGCAGAGAAAAAAAGTGATGGACAGACACAAATATAATATTTATATGTATGTCGATCCAACAGTGAGACAAAGACTGTCCAGATGAAATGGGCTGGACCAAACAGGGCCACACAGCTAAGAAGTGAACCTTCCTCTTTCTTCCCGTGTTCACTCAAGCAGCTCGCGCTCTACACACAACCTCGAGCTGCTGAGCTCCTTCCTCATTAATATTTCAAACATGAAGCCAGCAGCATTCAAAGGAGACACACGGGCTGCCACAGGACGCTCAGAGAGCACGGTACACCCGTACAGCACCATCCGCCCCTAACCCTAACCCTAACACTTTGCGAGACCCAGTTTTACGGTAGAGGCCTCTGAGACGTGTTTCCAGTGGAATAAAACCAGGCACAGACCGGTAACATTTTAAAAGTCTGCCTTTAGTTACATGTCTGGTCAGGAGGCACTGTGACCCCGCAGACAAATCCCAGCCTTCCGATGTATCCAAGGGCTTCACCATTTCCCAAACAGCCGCGCTCCATCCGACTCTAATTAATCACGCCGACAGCCTGAGCTCACGGCCCAGACAATGCAGTTATCACGTGACTGATTATATAAATTTGCAACAAAAGGAGGACATTGTTAGCCTCCTCAGAGCACGTTGTGCCGACATTTCCCAGAAAAGCAAAAACAAGAGCAGAAATGTCTTGTTACCTACTGTTTCCAGCTGTTGCTAAGCAACGCCGATCTCCCCTCACCATTCTGTTTGCTGTGGCCTACTCTACCCTCTGCTCAAACCATGTGCAGGATAGAGTCAGCTGCCACGGTCCGACGCGGAAACTGACCTCACACGCAAATACACAAGCTGTTATCCCGAGCGGACATCTCCACAGGAGGCCTCACTACTGTCACCCCAGGAGGCCGCTGGCCCAGTCCGGATGGTCCGCTCAGTGCCAGACAGAACCAACTTCTGTCCTCATCGCCTGGCACACATGGTCGCTGCGGCAGTCCAGACCCAATTCCATCTGGACGTCACTCTATTGCACCTTCATCCCGAGGTTTAACACTCACAAGAGTAAACCATAGTCTCGGTCTCTGCTGATTTACCCAAATGGCCTAAAAAGAAGGGCCTGTAAGCTGACTCCTTCAATTTCACATTTGCATTCAAATTCAAGTCAGAAAACAATATGAGACTCCATGTTACACTTTGTGCAACACGTAGGTATCTCACGCTATTAAACAATTAGAGTAGAGGGGCAAAAGTCCTAACAGGCACTCTCCTATACAGTCCCCCCAGGGGTCAGCATCACATAGCAATCGGTGGGTTTAATAAAAACATGTCCTTTCTGCATGATATACGCAATCCAGAATGCTACTAAAACCTCCTGCCACATGGGGGCGATGTCTGTTTCAGCACTTGTTTGTTTGTTTGTTTGTAGGGAAACCTAACAGGTGATGCATGGAGCTGCATGCCAAACTGGCAGGAACATCACCTCCTCGACATTACTCTGCATATCGGGGCAGGAACAGGCAGAAAAAGTCCAGCCAGCACAAGACCTGACTGCTCCGCTTCAGCTTTATACAATAAAAGCCTATGTTGGCACCTACATCTGTAAGTAACACGGTGTCTTTTACTTTTCCAAGCCTCCGCCACAGCTGAGGGAGCCCTGAGACGCCTGGTGCTCCGGTTAATTAGTGACCGCGGCACGGAGCTAAACCTGTCACGGACCTCAGGGGGGAGGTAGCGATCTCTGCAGTAGATGGCCCTCGCCCGGCTCTGGGACTGCCCACTGGGAGTAGTTCAGGTACAACAACTCTTAATTACCGCCCCAGGCGAACTGCGAGTCTTCTAGGCGGTTCGCAGGTCAGGGCTTGTACACCAGTGCAGAAAAAACTCTCTCTCGGTCCATCTGTGTTATGCATTTGGGCACCCAGCTGGAAATGGTACAGCAAGGTGGGTCTATAAATAGCTTCACATCAGGACAGTGACCAGCCGGCGCCCCCTGTGGGCTGGACGGGGCTCATCCAGCCCTCAGCAGACATCACAAGCTAAGTAAAGGGGACAGCACGGGAAAGTTGGAGCCAGAGTGGAGCCGTACCAGCAGCTTCCGAGGGCAGTGGCCTGTGAGGTCAGAGCTGGCACGATCGGGTAAAGCCAGGACCACCGGAGCCATGGGGAGACAACCGCCAGACTATGACCTGATCTCCCCGCCTCCCCCCGCCCCAGAGGAGTTGCTCAGTTTAATACGATTAGGAGGAACAGAATGTAATAACCGCTGGATTCTCTAAAAGCCCCCACCCACGGAAAGGTGTGCAGGATGCTTATACCTGCTGACACCTGACAGGGGTCCGTGGAGGCGTGGTGGATATCTCCATCACCGTGATAGCACATGAAGAACAGAACAGGACCCTAATAAGATTCAGCATGGGTTTGTGACACATGGGTTTGTCCACAGAAGCTCATCACCGCCCCGTTTCCACAGGGACACCAAAACTCAACACTTTGTGGAGATTTATGTAAAGATTCCTCCCCCCCTCATGCCTGTACCAAACAGCCTGGCACCATGGTAACCACAGCTGTCCACCTTTGCAGAGTTAAGTCCGACTTTGTCCAGAAAGAGCTGACCACACCAGTCAGGAAAAGCAGGTTAAAAGGTGACCAAGGAACGGCTCTTCAAACCAGAAAGAAAACTACTCTGGCTCAGTACTAAGACACAGGCAGCATAGATAAAGACTCACAATCGGATTTAAACGTTAGAACTTACCACAAACCCGACACCATATATAACTGACCAGGGTCATTTCATTGAGCTCCTTTTATTTACCAGAAAAGGTTCTTGGCCTCAGAAACCTGAACAGAAACCAAACTCTGCTCTATTTCAGTGCCCCAAGAGCAGTAACATTTATCAGTTTCCCTGATCTCTGCCTCACCAGCCCCCCCAATACTGTTTGCTTGCACTCAATTAACAAATTAAGGTTTAACAACGCCCACCCCCACACACGTTCCCTATTCCATCAGCTGACCGTTTCCCACGGGCCCACACGGGTACCGAGCGACGGTGAGACCAAACTCAGAAAGGTATAATGCCACCAAATCCAGACTGTGGTAATGCACATTTTATTGCGCTTTGCAATAAAAGCACCATAAATATATCCCAAACTTCCCCTTTAAAGAGGGAAAAGCCGCACATTTCTGACGACAGGAGACCAGCAGGATGCATAAAGACCATAAATTCACCCCCAGCCCCTGTGTACCACCGGACAGAACAGGAGACCCTGCAGCGGGGCGGCACTCTTACCCACGATTCCACTTATTCTATTTGGTCTCCATGGTGACGGTGTCTGACGTAAAAACCAGCGATGCCCCCCTCCCCCCAGAGAAGCAGCTTGTCTACCGTGTGTTACTCCTTACCAGCTGTATTCTATTTTCAAGGGGGGGGGGGCTGAGCTCTGCTCACTAAGGGAGGGGGCTGAGGTTCCCCCTTACAGGAGCCCCGAGACCCCCGACAATAACATCGTACCAGAGCAGCTGCCTGGCACCCATACTAGCGGCGTCATTTTAAACGGTGGGTGTGACCAGCGAGCAGCGAGCATACCCAGAACCACAGGTGTGTGACTCTCAGACGGGGGGGTTGTAGGCGGGGTTACTGTCAATCGATGCTTGGCTCGACCCAATGGGAAGTTAAGGAGACAGAGACTGACAGCATGTGATGATCCCACCTATTCAAAAGGTTGAAGAACGACTCCCATCTTCATTCCTCATCTTAAAAATGACAAATCTGAGCCCAAGGTGGCAGATGGGAGGCGAAGGCCCTGGTGCCCTGCAGATAATTTATCACGTCCGGTTTCCGGAGCCGTATGTTTCAGAAAACCCCGAAGGTGGCTCTACAGATGACAGAGAAAAAGAGGCGATTTGAGAAGCGATTTCTGAAGCTGGCATCACTGACATGGCTTCCTGTCAGGTGAGACGAGAAGCACCGCATCACTTCCTGTGCTGTCAGGTGCATCGCAATCACTGTGCCATCACATAAAAACATAAACAAACTATCCAAGAGTCTTTCCTGCTTTACTGACCACACTTTACCCAAGAGCTGGAGCATGACATTGAGATCCTGAGTCACTCAGACAGACTATTAATGAAAGAGTGAATTAAAAGGGGAATTCTTCCTGTTCCGCGAGCGTGAAAACCTGATCGATCTGCGGATGGGTGTGTGTCTTCACCCCGCCAGTCAATACACTTTCATGGAGCAGACATTGGTCCTCCACTCCAGCATCACAGAGAGAGGGGCTGTTGGGTTCAGCTCCGCTGTCCGTGTTTACATGAAACAGAGAGAGAGATCGCAATCGGGCCGCATGACCGCCTCTGGGGCCACGGACTGATAAACTGCAGTCTGAGTTACATTTCTAGTCATCCCAGTACAGAGGTGGAAACTTCAGGTCAAGAAAGCAAAAATCCAGACCAAGCTTCTGTGTAAACCAGTTGAGTAGTCTGTGACTGAGACTGCTTATACTCATTTGGTCGGCTGACACAAAATCTTGGTCTGGATTTTTACTTTCTGGACCTGAAATTTACACCTGCGTCCCAGTGCCATCCGCAGCAGTAAATGACGGGCCGGGAGAAACCAGCAAAGACGAAACGCGTCACACGCAAGCCCTCATATCGCCACAAGCTGCACTTAGGCAGGCTGACCACATTTACAGCAGAGGGCCACCGAGGCAAGACCAACCACACATCCAGGACGCCCCCACTGAGGCCCAATTTCCATTACACTCCTCCCTACCCAACTTGACAAGCTGGGCACCAGGATCTGGTCAAGGACAGGTTAACAGCGCAAGGGAACGCCAACCCCTCGCTGCAAGGGGATTGGCTGTGGACAGGCTAGTTCTGGAGCTCTCCAGACTCCGCTTCAGAGCCCACCCTTGCAAGGGGCACCGGCAAGGTACCAGGAAATGTGCAGGGGACACAGACCGGCATTAAGTTACTCTGGAGAAAAGGACACACAGGTGCTATTATTTCGTTTGGAAGCCTCGTTAGGCAGCCATCCTGCAGTGGAAACTCCTGGTAACAGCAGTACATTCTCCCTGGATCCTGATACTCGCATCAGGATCCCAGCACACAGCAATGTAAACACCACCCAGAAAGACAATACTGCCCTAGGTCTGTCCCTTTTCACGACCTGCTCCCATGCACCGACCTGAACGAGCCACAGAAATCATTCCCCGCCAAATTTCAAGAGGACGTCCAAGGGTGGTCCATCTAATACAGAGATTTTGTTAAAAAAACAAAAAACCTTAAATCAACCTTAAATAAGCAGGATTTTTCGTATCTCACTGCTCAGTTATAAGAGTAACCGCTTTAAGGAGGTGACACCAGAAAAACGAGTGATGACTAATGAATACAATCTGAATAATTATAGTCACCGTCTAAAAACAGCAAGCTGGTTCATCCGCATTGTGCCTGTGCGCGCCTGGGAAAATGTCACCTGTCATTCAGCAATTGCGATCAGCCACCAGAAATGTCACCGGCTGCGACATGTCTTAAGCGAAGAATCGGGGACAATAACGTGGTCAACCTGAATCATCGGTGTTCCCAGTAGTTCTTCCCCCTCAGATTCTGCAGGCGTGCCTCAGTGGGCATTCATTAATTCATCTGGGAGCATGGCGAGAAGCCTCTGTATCCAGGCACGTGAATCCCAATCCTCCCTCAGTCTCGCTTTGTGAAGCTGCCCGACATTCCAGTCTCCTGACACAACGGTCTGCCCAATGGAACGCTGCTGAGTTACTGGGCCAGACTGCCGTCGCTTTAAGTCACGCACTCATCGGCCCCAGCAACCAAGCGCATGGGCGAGAGAAGAGGAGGCGCAGGGTAAGAGAAGGAGGAGGTGCTAATGGGTTTCTGTGGACACTGTGCAAGAAATAGGGTGTCGCCAAGCTGAGCTGCATGTGATCTCTCACAATATTCACCATTCACTGCTTTATAAATATCACAGCGTTTCATCTGAATCAACTGTAACGTGTAATAACATATTCACACTGGGAAGTCCACCATCGATGGTACAACTGCCGTTCCCAGGGAGGATTCAAGCTTCAGCGGCCCAGTTCATCAATTAGCAGACTCGTCGCCGCCTCAGCTAACTCACTGTGCAGCTCTCTGCCTCTTAATCTCTAACAGTGTCTGGCCAGAAGCAGCTTTTGGACCTTGGGGCTTGTCCTCTCAACCCTTGGAGTACTTTTGTTTATTTTTTTGTGTTAAATAAATCAAGGATAACGAAGCAGTTTCCCAGTTTTAATTCATAGTGGCAGGAGTGATGGCCTCAGAGACATTTAACTCGCCATACTGTGGTAAAACACCGCGGTACACCAAGACTCGAAAGGGATGTGGGTACGAGCCTAGGCCCTGGTCTCGCTCGCCCAGCCCGATCACATTACTGCCATTTTTCACATTCATCTACGGAGTCACGACTTCAATGTCACTGGGAAGTAGACACGGCAGGGTGATGTGGCCCCCGGGTCGAAGCCCTGGAGGCCCCTGACTAAACAGCAGGCGAAAGACCTAACTCTTCTCCTCTCATACAGTAATGCAGCTTCTGCTCAGCAGCTCCCCACATTACAAGACCCGCCCTCTTAGTAGCAGGCCTGTTTACAGCAAATAAATTCCCTCAGAAGGTCACATCAGAGCCCCGTTTGCACATGCCTCCTCCAGACACACAAGCAAACTGCAAGGACCCCGACAACAGGAGTCTGCATGTGTGTTTACATTCTCCAACGAATAGCAAATGCCCGTCCAATCAAACCAAATTCCCCTCTCATAGGTCTGAATAAAAACGTCTGCCCTCACTCGAAATCTCATTTGGACAAAAACTGATAAGATGGGGGTGGGGGGGTTTGTTACTGTCTGAATTCATTTCAGGAAATTGGACCCAATACATAAATCCGGTGAGCGATGTAGACAGGAATGCAGCACCAAACCCTTCCACCAATCGGGAAGCGCCTGAGGATTCTGGGACATCACACACACAGGCACTGCGTCCCCCAGCTTTCGCAACATATTTCAGTGTGATTATAAATACAGAGATGAGTTTTCCAATTAAATCAAGGTGGGGGGAGGCAGGGGTGAGTGAGGCCTTGACTGTGTCGTTTACCAGCCCGGGCTCAAGAATATCAAACGCCTAAATGCCCTATGGCACAATCTTATCCAGCAGGTTCTGATAGAGGCACTCGATGATGCGTGACCAGGTGGGCCCTGAGGTGCTGGGTAACCACAGAGAAAGCGGATCCGGCACCCCTGAAGAAGGTAACGCAAAAAGCGTCACTTCTTGTGAGCAGAGAGGCAGCAGAAAGCTCAGCCAAGCCGCAAAGGGCACATCTACATTCCGGCCTCACTCGCGCATACCCCCCGCACCCACCCCGAGCTCCACACAGTGTCACTCCTCGCTGCCAAAGCCCCCATCCCCCACGGCTAAGACAGTGCCATCCTTTCACACGGGCCGTGGCCACTCCGTCAACAGGCCTCCCGTTTCTGCTCCTTCAGCGGGGGGGCCAAAGGAGGCCGGGTGTAAAACACAACAGGCCAACACAGGCAGGTGGACCCGAGTTTGTGCGAGACTCCCCACGGACACGGCTGGTCAAATGCTGTGTTTACATTTTTATCCAAAGTCCAGAACCCTCTAAAAATACACCTTCTGGTTACCCTGGGACTGTTCAAACAGAGAGAGAGAGAGAGAGAGAGAGAGAGAGAGAGGAAACAGAAAACAGCCTATTTGATTTACAGCCCCACGGAAGTGACTGTGGTCAAAGGTCAGCTACGTTCCGGAGCTGGGCAGCTCACGCCCCCTCAGTGTGGCGGCCCTACAGACAGGAATTCTCCATAAACATTTTGGAATTCCTAGAAATGGATGGAACATACAGCTCATCAGGAAAATGAATATATATGCTCTGTCTGTCAATCCTGGAGGACTTCCTAATGAGCATTGTGCCGACAGACATGATCCCAGCACACGTCAGTAAATCCCAATTTCAGAAGCTCCATTGTACAACCCCACCTTGCTCAGGAGGGCACGCCAGGAGCCAGGTGGATGGGTCCACGTGTGTCCAGCTAGCCGGCCCCCCAGACGCTCTTTCCGGGTGCCAAATCAATCCCAGAATCCTCACTGGCACCCAGGAAGGAACAAAGAGCTGTTGTTTGTGGAGGCGGAGCCCAGGTCACATGTAGGACTCTAAACGGGTTTGTCGCCTCCCACTTGCCGTCCAGTGACGGCGGAGAGCTTTACAGAACCACTGTAAGCGCCGGATTTGCGGCCTGGTTTTCCTGAGCTAGTAATCCAGCAGTGTGCAATCCCCCACCCAATTCTGGGACAGTTTTCATAACACAGTGTTCAACTGCTGCTTAGTAATATACATGTATAAGGAGAGAGGGAAAGGGGGAGAGAGAGAAAGAGAGACAGACAGACAGATAGAGACAGAGAAAGAATACACACGTGAAAGGGAATAATGTTTGGTTGAATATAACTGCTTTGGTTATAGCAGAATACATACATTTTAAACTCCAGGAACGCCCTAAAACATCCTAAAGGCTCGATGTAAAATGACCTCTCCATGTGACCCTGTCAGGCTGTCCACAAGCAACTAACAGAAAATGCTCACACTGGAAGGATCCATGGCAGAGCGAGAAAAAGGGAAGACACGCCCTTATATTTTACTGGCATATGTGACTGTAAAGTGTCAATTCCACTCTCACAATGCCTAATATTTAATTCTGCACCTTGAATGAGAGCAAAGCTGAGGCAGTGTGAAGCGGGAAGGTATAGAAGCAGAGGTCCGTCTTCACACAGTGAACAAGGTCCGCGGAAAACTGCGCCGACAGCACCAAGTTAGTTTTTAAAATAAGAATCAATAACCCGCTGTAACATGAGGAAATGTGTGTCAGGCTTCAGGAAACACGGTGTTCTAGAGAATCACTTCGATATTTATCACTTAAATACAGTTACACCGCTCTATCACAGTAAATTTAGATTAAACTGTAGAAGTAACCATTAATTATTACTATTATTATGATGCTGTAATATCAGGAAATATATATCAAACTTCACAGAGGACGCTGTTGTACAGAAATCACTTCAGTTCTACTGTCTTAAAAACAATAATTACAGCTGTATTACAGGACATTTTGATTAAAACACAGCTTTATTATCATTACTGTTGTTGTTATCATCATCGTCGTCGTCAGTCTCGGTCCCCTTCGCGCCCGTAGACAGCCGATAAAGGGCACCGTGGGTCCCGGCGGCGTATCCCCCGCCCATCCATCCATCCATCCACCCACCCACCCACCCAGCGGCGGCGGCAGCGGCGGCGGCGGCGGCGCAGCTCCTACCTGGACG
>JAODLC010000047.1:2290766-2308582 GCA_026781145.1 Hippopotamyrus pictus
GGGGGGCGGGGGGGGGGGGGGGGGGTGTACTCATGTCAGGGACGGGCTTTATGGCACAGAGAAGGGATTTGGTTCTCTTTACAGCTGTGTTAGCCAATGTCACCCTAACCCCAAACCTTCAGATCACACAACCAATCCCTGGAAGCCTGAATGTTGTTAACAAGCGGCAGATTTGCTAATTGCGCTTTGGGTGAGGACTCCATTCAGAAGGGGGTTCCACCTAAATCATCCAAGACCACATCTTCAAATTGGTTCACGTCTTTATTGCCAAAGGCCTCCAGAGCCTTTTACCCTCCATCATCACACAAAGGAACGTAACAAGTTCTGCTCTTCACACCAAATCTGGACCATCAGTCTCCTGTCCAGACCAACCAAGTTCACAGGGACGCCTTACAATCCACTCGCAACCAACATCAGCGAGCCTCAAGATGGACGCAATCAACCACTTTCCCAAGCAGCTGAGGGCGAACAATGCATATTCATCACCATCTTGTGTTATCCCTTAATCCCCATCACTGAAGAGAAGCCTGGGCCAGCAGCACTACCCCCCCCCCCAAAGGCTTAAAGAGCCAGGCTATAGGTGTAACCATCTCCGCTATCTTGTTTTGCCAGGGAAAGGGCAGACTCTATACAGGCGTTCACTTCCTGGTGGTTCCTGTGGTTTTCCATGTGGCGTTCACTTCCATGCTGGTTTCAGAATAGTGGTCAGTAAACTTGCTTCTCCCTTCCGTGGCCGGTAGCATTTTTTCAGGCTATTCCGGGTTTTCGGGGCCACTGCTGTTGACCAAGAGCAAACTGCTGCACCAGGGGATGGATGCGTTAAATCACGAAAATCACAGAGATTCCATTTAAACACCAGCCAAACCGCCCAGCGCCCATATGCAAACGGAGCCGCGCACTCAAGGCAGTAAATCGGGTGCATTCCTACAGTTTCAGAAGCCGGAACGAGTTGTGAAACTACAGGAGCTAAGCGATAACTCAAGCTCCACCCATCGTGTGGACCCTGCTGCCCATAGTGATGTGCCAGCTTTGGAAGGAAAGCATAGAAATTTCCAGAAGAGCGGTCAGTGTATTACAACCTCCCCCCCTCCTTGGAGGAAGCGTCTAGCCTGGAAGCACCATGCCAGTGTTCCTGCCATGACCCACCACCACCATTTACTTGCAGCAGGAGAAACTGGAGGTGAACCAAAGAAAAACTGGCAAAGCCGCGGCAAGGAATGTATGCAATGATGGCGGCCTGAATATCTGGAAAGATCTGCGTTTAAGAATCGAAGTCTCTCAGCTTCTCAGCAAGCAACTCTAAAATTTACCGGGGTTACTGAAAAACGAAAGAAATAAAACCGTTTAGGCTAGCAAGCAGGCACCACTGCTGTCCCACACCTGCAGGAGTCACTCTGCAAAGGCAACTTTGATATCAAATCCACAGTTTAAGGCCACGAGCGAAGACGGCGCCGACACACTCACCTATCTGGTTGTTGAAGTTGAAGGCGATGTCAAACTGTAAAATGACCAGCATGAACTGGAACCAGGGACTCATCTCCTTGTTGGGCAGCGGGACGTGGACAGCAAACACGATGTCGTTGGCCTGCACCTTCATGGCCATGGCCTCACTGAAGTCGCGGATCTTCTCGCACTGGTTGGGCCCCCAGGGCATGAACCAGCCGCTACGGTGCTTGTTCACGTCCACACATTTCGTGGCCAGGTAGTGGACTGCGGTCGTCGGGCTAGGAGCTGTTTTTTTTGGGGGGGGGCAAGCAGACAGGTCAGTCATGGAGTTCCTTTCTTAGGGAGCCCCAAAAAACCCCAAAAAAGCTATTATGCTAAACCCAGACGAAATCCATAAAAGGCACCTCTGACCCCCCAACGCCCCATCCGCCAGCACCCCCGAGCATAAACACAGCATGAGTGTGAGCTGGAAGCAAGTCAGATATTCTTTTACTCTCAGTAAACAAGGCCGCATTCCTGAGTAACAACATTTACGTTCGTCTGGGTGGGGAGGGGGGGATTTTTCACGTCTGCTGTTTTCTAGCTCCTCATTCACTCTACTCTCCCCACCCCCAGCTCAATATACGAGCCTGCAAAGGTGAAAACCTACTCCTTAGACCGTATATAAAAAAAATGTCCATAACTTCCCTGGAAAGAAGATGGCGTCCGGTGAGTGGGCTGACACTCAGAGAATGACATCATCGGAAGGGAGCCTTTAGCCTTCCAGAATGCTCCAGAAGCTGTTAGCTTAGCATGAACAAGCTCAGACCAAGTAAATACACTCACTTGATGTCAGGAGCCGGCTTGGTTCACACCACTTTCAGGTAATCAATTTGTTACATTTCAGGTAGGGTAATTAAAAATGTCTCCGTCTCATTCGTTAAACTTTAAATGGCCCCACTGCACTGCACAGACACTGTAGCATTAGCATTAGCAAGCGCTAAGGGGCTTCACTGCCGGGCGAATTCCTGGCACAAATCACCACTGTTGGGCCTCCGGTCTGACGCGCCACATCAAACACAAGCAGCGGCCTGTTCCTCAAGATGAGGCAAGTCCTCGTCTCCCCAGCTCTCCGTCCGCGCAATGAACAAAAGATCAAAAGCAGCCACTCGACGCCGGAAGATCTGAGCACAGGAGTGGGGACTCCTGCGGCCTCTGAAGTTCAGTTCCTGGGAAGTTCGGGGGTGATGGGGGGGGCAGCTGGTTTGTTAAGTAGCAACTAATGGAAGTCTTCCTGAGACATTCGGAGCACCTGAGGGCTATAAATGATGGAGAAGTTAAAGGAGATGGTGGGCCGTTGCCACTCCCCCGACCTCAGTCTCTGGAGACCACAGGAGCCGTGAGCAGAAAGCCTTTGATCCAGGGCACAATCTAAATGTGACTAGATAGGCGTAAGGGGAGAGGAATTGGCAATACCCAAACCCCGCAGTACTGGATTAGCACTCAGGATTCAACTTCAAAGTGGGGGAAATGGCAAAAATTACTATGTTAAATGGGATTCCTGTTCTGTGGGCATTTGCGTTTGTGAATACAGAACAGCACATCACACACAGCACTCCCAAAGCCGACCCAGTTAAAAATGTATGTATACAACTTCCACAATCCTGTGCATCTGGTAAGTGAAGGGGATTCACTGAATGGTGCCATAGAGCAGATCGTTCTACATGTCAGGCAGGTAGATCAATTAAAAAAATAATAAAGAAAACTTGCATCGTTATTTGCAGAATTAAAATATACAACTTAAATCCACAGGGGTCTCCATTTCACAAGATAACCGCAGAGTCAAAACACCCGACAGCATCTGCTAGACCCTTAGCGTTAGTGTGTTTTTACACGGACTCTGGAAGCAACAACCATGAAAACGATTCATCCTCATTGCGGCAGAAAAAAAGATTAAAATGCATCAGAATTCAGGAAAACCAATCCTACTGCAAGCGAAATCCATCTGGTCGACCCAAAATGCAGAACAACAAACATCCCTTTAAATTCCCACCCCAGTGTGTCTACAGCTTCAGCTGCCTGGGTCCCCTCGACCTCATGTGGCGTTTAAAGTTGTCCAGTAATGAGAAGAGCAGTTTGCTCTTCTACTTGATTACCCTGGCCACCACCAGTGACCAAGCAAACACAATGGCAATGGGCTTCATTAAATCAGACGCAGACAGGAGGGCCCAAATAAGCTAATGTCTCAGCGCTGACCCAGGCGGCGGCTAACTGGGTCTGCTCCAGCCGTCCAAAGGCACAGGGACACAGGCGATGTCAGCACAGCAACCTCAGCAAAGGCATTTGCTGTGCAGCTCCATTAAGCTGCTATACCACCACACAGCCAGAGTGTGACCATGTTTTGGAAGACAGGCGAGTGCAAAAAGGCTCAAAAAGGAAATGTCAGAAGTCAGCCAGGTCAGGGGAATTTTACTGCTACAACTAATCACAAGTCATTTGCGGCTCAGATTAATATACCAAAAGACGGGAGGGAGGACGACTCGCGCTCCATTTTCTCGTGCACAGTGACGAGAAGCAAGCCGTCCGAAGGGCTGCCGGGAGGAAGCAGAGGAATGAGGGAGGAATGCGGGACCGCGCAGATAAGGGTGCGGTGTTGTGCCCCGCCCCCCTTTTCGCGTTCATGAGCATTCTCAGTTGTTTTAACCGCATTTAATTCACAAGGTTTGAAATGAACGGTTTAAACTAAATCTAAGGTTTCTAAATGTAATTACCCAAGTATAACGCGAATTATTGGTCGTGTCTGTCACACTGTTTTATCATCTTCATGTGTACTTCCGTGTTATGGCAGTCAGCCGTAAGCAAAGTTTAAATTAATCCAACAAACAAAAGACTTTAATACGCACTGCTCTAGACTATTCACACTTCTGACACTCTCAAATTGGTGACGAGTGAATACTTTTTTTTCCATCTGTTGCATGCTTTTATTTCACAACAATGGTTTTAATAAGAAGTGTCTTTTTTTAAACAAGACATGTAAAATGCGTGGTTATACAAGTGCAACATGGCAGTGAAATGTGATTTTCCTCCCTGCCAAAATAACCCCCCCCCCCACTTTCTGGCTTGGAAGGTCAGACTGACTTCAAATTTATCCCGCCGACATCCCCCGACCCCCGATTAAACCCTAGAAATTGCAAGCGTGTAGCTGCAACACAGCGGTCCATATTAATCATATAATCCATATTATAAGGTGGGTTTGTTTTAAACCTTGTGAATTAAATTCAGTTAGAAACACTGCATTACTGAGAAAGCGCATGCACGCGAAAGGGGGTTGGATTTGATGGGGGGGTTGGCAAAACACCGGCTACAGTGGAGGGCAGCGGCGTTTGGGGACGGGAGACGTGGCCTTCAGGCAGAGGGCAGCGGCGTTTGGGGAAGGAGACGCGTCCTTCAAGAGGAGGGCAGCGGCGTTTGGGGACAGGAGACTCGTCCTTCAGGCAGAGGGCAGCGGCGTTTGGGGACAGGAGACATGGCCACTTCAGCCCCGCACAGAAAGCAGATGACTTTCCCATTAAACCCTGGCTGGGCCGCCTTCTGACAGCAATACAAGCCTGGCACTTTCATCTTGGGATTTCACTGTGTTCAACAATCCAGGGCTCCGAAATTCCTCTCCGATTGCAATGAGGGTGGGGGGGGGGGCTGAAAACCATCCCTTTCATTATAGCACACTTAGGTCTGCCTCATGTCCTTCGGGAAACATTACAAAAAAGAAGAGTACGAAGAATAGGGCTAATTAAAATGTATTACGCATAATACATTTTGGAAGCCAACTTGTAGTAACTGGGGGCAAAATATTTTTGCAGGGACGGGATTTTCGCCTGAGCTCCACGACCGACTCTAAGCAAGAATCGCAACCATGTAAAAATATAAAAAGTAAAAACTACATTTAGCCGAACCTTTAAAATGAGTATTTAAATGCTGCGATTTAAATAAATCAGAGATTTCCTTAAAGTGTCCTGGGTCTGTTATAAAATTTTAATACGTGAAAACCACTCACTACTTCGCCATGGACGACACACAAAGACAAACCGGTCTTATGAGATGGATGTGTGTGAAAAGCACGCAAGTCCCTCCCGTTAAGCAGAAACGCTGCTCTCTCTGCTCCTTAAGGTTTTATACAAGGTTTTGACATGGAAAGTAACCACGGTTAACCAGTGAAGATCGGCAAATATAACAGCTTATTCAAGTTAAGAAAACGTGGCGGAACTATGCAGAATAATCCTGTATTGCAATCGACGCTTCATCTGAGAACAACGTCCTGTAAAGTGCCACAGATACTTAGAAAGGAACATTACTAGAGGGGCAGCTGGGTTTATGCGGCCACTTCAGCCCCGCACAGAAAGCAGATGACTTTCCCGTTAAACCCTGGCTGAGCACAGACATGCTTCCTGGCTTCCTGCGTATGAAGGACATCTTTACATGCTACTGTGCACAATGACCTCATGGCGCAAACGAAAACTTTAAAATCTCCGATCTTCTCAACTTTTCTCCCAGGATCAGTCGCCATGATATAAATACTGTTTTTTTAACCACAGTAGAGAAAAAATGTACTGCGGTACAACTAGGCCAAAACTTTTCTGTTGCAGCTAAAATATGCGCGTAAATGGAAACTCGCCAGCGTTGATGCCTCTCCAGTTTTTCCCCAGTACAATAGAAATCTAATTAGATCATAGCAGTCGGACACTGATACTGTAACAGGGATAACAAAGGATCCGGCAGCGGAGAAGTCGTAGAAAACAAAACTTACCAATCAAACCTCCCACCAGGAACGAAAACACTTGAAATAGGAGCAGAATGACTCCGGCGATCACCAGCTTCTTCGTGCTCATGTTTTCGATAATTGCCCCAGCCATGTTTAAAGTTTGCTGAAACCTCTCAGTTAACAGAAATAAGGGCTAATGGAAGAGAAAAGTGGCCGCATCCAGCCACCCCGGATCCCGAGAATGATTGCGGCGACTCTCTACTGCCTTCCAGCTTTCTGTAGGTGAACTATAGAGGAAAAGGGATCATCACATGACCGCCGTATAGGACGAGCCGCGCTTCACACTTTCTGCCCTTTTAAACCTTCGCCGATGGAGAATCAAGCCACGTTTCTTCTCTTTTCATGGACAGGTTCCCCGTTTAACGCCCCATGGCGATGTCATGGCTCATTGTGATACTGTAGATCTACCATTAGCTGTAGGCGGCATGTGCGCCCCGTGTTTGATCTCTATACCAGATCTGTACGACATGAATACATGGGACAGTGAATGTGAAGCTTATTTTATGATGTCCGAATGCGTTTGTTTTTTTATCATTTATGAAATGCACTGCGATAAATTTCCTTCTCCATGTGATCTTCGTCCTGCCACTCTTTAAATATAGAGTAAGTGCCTCTCATAGAAGCCCTCTAATGGTATTCGTGTCTAAAATTAAGCGAAAACATGAATTTTTCAGATGCTGGAGGCTTGCAGGGTTGTGCTTTTGTCTGAGTATTTCACAAAAAATGCAGCAATAATTCACACAGCGTCTTTGACTATATCGCTGTTAGGACACAGAGCAGCGTTAATATTTGAAATCCATCATTTTAGCTGGTCGCAATCTCGCAGAAAGTCAAGATGGATATAGCATTTCTTTCATTTAAAATGCATGATTAACATGCCAATTAATTTCTCATCTGCCATTCCGGTTATTTAAGTTTGTTTTCGGGCCCTCAGTCTGCCAAATTTTCACTTACAGCAAAAATAGTGTAACAGAGCAGCTGTAACTAAAGCACTGGGATTTAATTTTTTTAACATTACCAGTTGCACACACTGAGATTTTCTACATGTACATGTCACTCAATTAACATTTACTAAAAAATACTCTCAATATTCTTTGCCAACAAATAAATGTACGACGTGTTCACCATTTGAGTATACCTTTATTAGCAAGAAAATGCCATATCTTTGATTCATCAAAGAAACCTCCACTGGCAGATATAACGTACGGCAGAGAAAATTCGAGGCATTCTTTCTACAAGAGACATTAAATACTGCTGTGCTTCGTGGGATAAAACAGATAACTAGTTCACTGAAAGCTAAAGGACAGCCTAGAATGTGACTAAGCCGTCACCGCACAAACAGTAGGATGTCCGGCATACACTGATACATACTCTTTCCATGTTAAAAAGGAAGAAAGTGTCCTTCAATTTTAGGATATTTGTCTTTGGAGGAAATAAGACATCTTACAATTTAGATTTTTTTCTAATTTATTTTTATTTTTAATTTGACAGCATGTCCTCTTTAGTGTACAACAGGAATAAATATGTTTCCTTACATCAGTGAAAAGATGCAAAAACAAAATGTCCACTACAATGGACATAAATGAATGGGTGGGGTCTCAGGAGGATATATTCACTTTTGCTTCTTTTATATCATTAGACTTCCCAGTGCTTAACATCAATTAAAAAAAATCCCCAGTTTATGAAATAAATGGAAAAATGGTAAAAACAAGAACTTATTGCATATATTAATGATTCGGTAATTAGTGTTAACACCACAGTGGCACTGGCTAGGATTTAAATGTTTAAATATAGTACTTTAAATGTTTTTGCCCCTACAGAACACAATGCTTATTGGCCGCTGTGTGTGTTTCGGAATTCCTGATAGAGGTTTCACTAGCAGTCAGGTGCTTTATTAGCTGAGTTTCTGATCTGGGGCGTGAATTTCACCCCTAACGCTCCCCACGTGTCTGTGCAAACGGGGGATACAGGAAACTCCTCACGTAAGTGCACCTACGGCGCGTGGAATTAATGCAGGAAACGCGCGGCGGCCATGATGCCTACGCGTATGCGCTGTGAGCGCCAAGTGCAAGTCAGCCCTCAGGTGTGTCGCTGCCTCAGGGCCGGCGACCACTCAGAGCAGCGTTAAAGCGGCACACACATGCATATGAGATATGGCATTTGGGCAAGTAGTAAAGGACACTAATAAAATACATTTACTAGAGGACTGTACTTAAGTACATCTGTCAAGTATCTGTACTTAACCTGAATATCAATATCAACTTTTACTCCACTACATTCCCATGAAAGCTCTCATTACTCATTACTTTGAAGCAGAGCTTCAAAGCAGATTAATTTTCTTTTCTAAAATGCAATACGCCATATTTTCTATGGTCATACCCTTATTCCTAAGCAGGACAGCCCTATTACCCCCCACCCATTAAACCCCCGACCTTAATCATTCATAAGTAACCAAACAAAATACGAGATTTTTGGCATTTTTAGTTTTTAGATTGTAGTCATAGATTTGTATAAAATTGAGTTTCCTCTTCTGGGGACTTCAAATGCATTGTGGCAACAATAAAACGACGCTTTGTTATTAATAATAAAATGTGATTTTGAAAAATTGAGTATTTTTGAAATCAGGTACATTAACTCGAGTCAAAATTTGGCTGAAAAAGTTTCACTTGTATGGCAGTAATATTTGAAAAGGAGTATGTATACTCATGTAATGGAGTTATGTACTTTGTCTACCACTGGATGTAGGTTTGGTGTCAATATCGGTTAGGAGCCAAATCACCCCCAAGCCTCAACCCCCGAAACACAGGGTACTCCCACAGTATTGGTAGCGACATGGCTATACCCAAATCTATGCCATTGGATTAGGGACTGTAAGATTAATGACTACTAAATCACAGATGCTGATATTTCTGTAGCTGATAATATAGTACAAACTAAGTACAAGCTATTGTGCTTATGGTCGTGTAACTGAGAGTACCTTAATTTTTCAGTGTCTTTTTTCAGTATTAGCAGGGCTGATATTGCAATGAAACATTGTAATACCGCGAGTAGGTATATGCACGCGAGGGTAGGTATTCATTTACACTCTTTACGTCTCTGCCTGTGCATTTAATGACTCACCTGTACTGTCACCTTCATGCACATGTGCGCGGAAAACGCGAAGACTGGCTGGCCTGGAAGTTCCGTGCAGTATGCGGTGCTTCTGCTCTCTTCACCAAGTAATTTAAAAAATGTATTAAAAGCGTTTTATAATCAGCCTGTTTATTCATTTTTCACATTGATTGTCGAAACTGGATGTTCTGCATTTGCCGTCAATTAATTCTTTAAAACGTTCTTTATTGCCATTTTATTTCAATTCATTAGCTACCTCACGTGCATTTTTATTTGAATTTAAGCGGGGTAAAATCAGGCTACATTACATTCATCTGACACCATAGATTGCTGCGCTAAGTAATTTTCAGTAGTTGATTGCATGGTTATCGATAAACGATTTCACTATTAAAAATCACAGAAACTCTACAAATCACAAGTAAAAATTCATTTTATTTTTACAAGGTTGTTTTCTGTTGCTTTCGCCTTAACAGCGTAAATAAGCGCCCCTTTCTTCCATTTGGCTAAAATAGGCATGCTTATTATTGGTTATGTGTCCATGTCGGCCGGTGCAGTAAACTGAAAGTGTAGTTCTGGTTTCTCTTTCAGGCCATTGAAAGCCTTGGGATCCCTTGGCGCACACGGAGGCCACCAGAACCACTGGAATGCGGCAGTGATTAATACCCCGCCGCCACCAGCGCTAATTCAGCGCATTCTGCTGCGCTCACCTGCTGCGCACTTCAATGAACGGAGCTGAATGGGCCTCGATATGCGTCCCCCTTCTTCCAAAGCGGCTGCCGTGGCCATGTCCTTCCATGGATCGGAAAAGCCGCAGTTCTTTGCGCAGTGATGATTTGCCTGCGGCCTTATCGGTCATACAGCAGAAAAACCAGGCTTACAGCCACCGAGGGTCGGAAGCTGCAAAGACGAACCGTGGAAGATTCACCAGTCGAAGCAGAATGCAAATTGTGGTACACAGTGCAATATTTATATTCTAGTGACAAATTCAAGATCTCTCAAATTATTAAGATGCACTTTGTAAATTCTGGAATTTTTTATATTCAGCTCTAATTTAGATAGAATTATAGTTCATATTTAATTAAAAAAAAAAAAAAAACGTTTATAAAATGGTTAATGGAAACATTTTGAAAATCTATGATGGAGCATGAAAAACATGGGAGGTAATATTTTGAAATTAGAAAATGTTTCTCTTCTGCATGTCAGGCTGCGACAACACTGATTCTGCTGTGTGGTTATAGGGGTTGGTGACTCAAACGGTGATTTTTTTTAATCCGTGTACAATTGAAAGTTGCGTGTAGCCTGCTGTTGATAATTGACGTAGCCTAAAATAACTGAGGCGACTGCTGGCAGTACGGAGAATTCCCGAATAAACTGCACTTAATTCGGGATAGTGAACAATTGCATTAGTCATAGAGCTAAGTCTTCATTTTTCAGTTGGTTTACCAGCAATGAAGCTCCTGCTAATTACATATAATCATTTGATGGACTATTATATTTTTTCGGTTGATATTGTAATATTCAGGTCGACTCATAAAGTGTAATTAAATTAATAGTCTTTTGTTGCAGTTCCAGCGTTCCACGATGTTTCGTTTGCATAGTTAAATAGACATCGTATTTGTCTTGAATGGAGGTTAGCATCCTGGAAGACAAGACCCAACACTGCCATCTGCTTGTTTTCATTATTTCAGCTGTCATCAATTATTCATCTCCAGCAGCACCGCTTTGTGGTGCGGAAAATGAAAAGCTTTTATCGCATCTCTGTGAACCCACTCGGGTCTGAATGGCAGCCGGGCGGAGCAAAGATCCTGTAAACTGCCCCAATTAAATGTCTCCCCTTGATAATAAAGACTCACAGCGGCAACATGGCTTTTTACGTCAAGGAACTTCGAAGAATTTGAAGTTCTGGGCAGCTGGGTATGGACGGACCGGCGATCACGCCAGTGCGTTATAAAAGTAGCGCCCCCCTGTGGCTGAAGCCTGGAAAACAGCATGACCGATTTTTCCAAAAATGTTCACTACTAGTGCCATTATGTTCGATTACATACAACAAAACATGACTAATAATTACAAGTACATGAAACTTTCTGTATTATGCAAGCATATCTGAGATCCACCATGGTCATTGGCAAGTACAATTGCATAAATCATTTTATTCAAGTCTACAGTGTATCTCTTACCCTAATCCAAGCCATGATGCACTCACACACATGCATTATTAAAATGCTCACAATTCATATTGATGTTTCATCTCATTTTCAACACCGAAAAGTATTTACTTCGCCTTAAAACATACATCAAAAATAAGTAAAATGTCCACATTATAAAACATCAACTTTATTGCTCAGAGTACAGCTTGTGAAGAGGCATTGGGAACAGGCATTGCAGCAAGTCGTCACTGGGTGTTTCTGGTCATATCGATGCGTCTTAACATCACCTCTTAAACAGGATGTGCCCAAACACTTCTGCGATATGAAACGTACATTCTGCTTCTATGTGGCTATACAATGGGCAGCCTTCGGCCCAGACGACGCACCTTGACAGTTTCACTACTTCACATGTGAAACTTCCTGTCACTAAATTTTCATCTATCTTTGGTTCTGCAATACAAAGTGTACTTCCTATGTTGTTTAGGTTTATTACTGCAATACTGAATTGAGAGGGGCAGCTAAACCCTACATATACAATGATGACTTGGAAATACATAAGTCACATTTTAATTGTATTTTATTTTATTTATTTTTTTTCTTACAAAAAAGGAAAAAAAAAAACTGGAAAACCCCCCCTTTTCAATAAGAATGTCTTGTTGCACCAGTTAATACAATTTAAAGCAAAAAAAAAAAAAAAGAGAGAGAACAGGGGCAACATTTGAAGGCGAGTGTCCCCCCACACTAAGACTTACCCAACATTCAAGAGTATCATCTAGTCTTAAAATGAGTGTTGAATTATCCTTCAACGTGACAATTCAACAAAAAACTGCACCAAGTATTCATAAAGTAGAGGGGAAAAGGAATCAGAACTGACCATAATTTCAAAACGCAGGGGACCAGAGAGAAACTCTGGAAGGACGAACAGTAACAGAAAAGCCCTCGGAGCTAAAGCAGACAAGGCAGTTTGGACTAAGACAAAAAAAAAAAAAAACAGCAGAGACGGTAGGTCCCAACACTGGCAGACTCTCCAGCCAATCCACGGGCTCGGGGGGGCGGACCGCGGCGGCGACCTCGCTGGCTAGGGGCGGGGCAGCCGGGGGGCCAGCTCACATGTCATCCTCATCCTCTTCCTGAGAGGAGCCGGCCTGCTGGGCAGCGCTGGCCGAGGCTGCGGCCAGCTGTGCCTGCTGGGCTGCCTGCTGCATCTGTAGCCACTCCTGCTGAGCTAACTCGGCCTGCTGCTGCCGGGCCTAAAACACATACACACATGGGTCCGTGTGAGGGCGCCGTAATCAAACACCAGTTCACACACATTCACAACCTCATTTCCCTCACCTAACCCAGACATGCTACGCTATCTGAGACCGAGTTGAAACGGTACAGGTTTACACCGGTACATAAACACTAACTCGTGCATGGTTCCCTCAGCAGAGACAAGCCAGACTGCTCCCCAGACCACCAGGAGAAGATACTTCACTTCACAGGCTTTACCTTGGCAAATAGTTCTTGCTGCTGTCTGAGGAGCTCTTCCTCGGGAATACCGAGGTTTTCGAGACGAGAGCTGGCCTTCCTTCGCTTAAGTGCTACTGTTTTACACTCTTGTAAGACATCCTTCACCTCAGCGATGTAGGATGCAAAGCCCAGGCTTTCAAGTGCTGCAGGGGAAAAAAAATTATGAAGAGCTATTTTGGGGAGGAGGGGGGTTACAAGGGGCACACGGCCTTTCACATGCATGGTGGGAAATGGGCTGTTACAATCTATCAGTTTGACAACACAGATTTATAAATAATTAAGATGTGAGCGTGAAGACAGTATGCCCTGTGTTTGGGTTGCCATGTCCGCCGCACGCCATTACCGTTTATAACATGTTCCGGGGAGATGGTTTTCTTCTCAGACTTGTTGCAGATTTCGTTCGCTTCAGAGGAGATAAGGTGGATGAACTCAGTGCAACAATTCACCACGAGTTCCCGGGCATCGTTGGCCACCCGCACGTTTGGGAGAGTTTCCTTGATCATTTTGTTAATGGCCGCCCGGGGTATCGTGAGATCGTCGTCGTTTCCCGACGAAGAAGCCATTATGGTTTTATTTTAATAATGATAAAAAGAGAGATCCTTCTGTGATTCCTTCGGACAGCGGCTCAGCTGGATGCCGGAACGCCTCTGCGGCGGCCTAGAGGGTCAGACTTGCCGGCTTCACCTCCGCAATTACGGCGGAGCTCCAAAAATCAAACAATATGCGTAAATAAACGCCAAAAATCAGACCTGCGATGTCGTGTAAGGAAAACAATTCGTAGGGAAGATACCGAAAATAGGAAACGAAGCGAGGCGGCGCGGTTACCGACAGTGCCACTCAGTGTGTTTTTTGTTGTGTGGACATGAGCCGCTAACAAGCTAACGTGTAGCTAACGTTAGCTACAGCAACCAACGCCCGCTGCATTTTCCGACTCACCATTTAACGGAATGTGGCCCTTCACTCGACATTTTATGACCGTTACTGAAATTCCTAAACTGGAAAATGCTCCCAACGGAAAAAGTTATTCAGTTCATTCCACCGCTTGATACGCTCCCCAAAACGATGGAGCAGGATCTGACCTCAGCGGATGCGACCTACCCTCACGTCACTCGACAGTCATTCTACTTCCGGTATAGATTTGCGACGCATGCGTACTTCCAACCGCACTGCTTTTGTTAGGTTTGTGCATAAAACTCGGGCATCCAACCGATTTGACGTTCTTAACCGCTTATCCTGGTCATGGCATAGAACGTATCACAGGCAGCATAGGGCACAAGTATGGCATTCCAAAAATCGCAATAAAAAGTCAAAGAGTAATTTGGATCTTTTAAATCACATTTTTAAGAGGTGGTTAATTTTCAGTTATGAGTTCAAAATGAAGAATGTTTCTGAGGTCTTAGTTTTCTGCAGATGTGTTTAATTTAGGTTACAGGTACTCTAGCTGTTCAGTTACTCACTACCAGCTAGAGTTATTTTCTAAATTGTTGATCTAGGTTGGGATCGGTGTCAAAGACTTTTGCTGAACTGAACTGTCATTGTATCACTCTTCCACTGTACTCATGTGTTTTTGGGGTGCTGGTGTTTGAGTATTCCTCATGTCTGTGTGCCCATCTGCCATACCTGGTCTTGATGGTGCTTCCAGCGAGGTCCTCATCTCGCTGTCTGTCATTGTCACTCTTCCACACTTGCTTACTTACCGTTCGCAGTTGCAAACACAAAGGAGTCCCCTGCCTGCCCATCGGCATGTCTGTGCTATAGAAATCAGATTCATGCCCATGCTGTGGGTTTTATTCCAGAAATAAAACCAAAAATATGTTGTGCCTGTCAGAATTAGTGAGGGGGCAAATTTATAGAGGGCGCAAATGCCTCTTGGAAGGGATTTGCTTGGATAACAAATGGTATTTACTTATGTAACTCAGAATGTATAATTTAGGTATCCATTGGAAACATGTTAGAAAGCACTTCACAGATACAGGTCGTGACAAGGGGTGTGGAATAACAGCTATGGGGCTCCGCCCAGTATGACACGCTTGATGCTGATTGGTAGACTAACTGGTGCCGTCATCATCCCCAACTGTGTCTGGAAGGGGGCCTTAATGGACACATGCTCACCCTACCTGGCCGTCAATTCCCACTAGATACCTTAAAAACAGGACAACTTCATAAGTTTGAAACCCTCTGAAAAATGTCTGTGTGTATTGAGCCTTGTTAATCAAAGCAAAAAGCATATCAAAGCAAAAAGGTGTGGAACATGTTCTGGTTTAACTCAATTATCAAGGCACTTCAAAAAAAAATATCTTTAAATGATGGTGCCACTACGAAATGCAGAGCTAAAATTTCAAATATACTACTGTAGTCATTTTTGCTTACAAATGAGAATGACGAAACACAAGCTCATTTTGAAAATCAAAAACGTTTAATAAAAACCAATCGGTGTTCAGTTCCAAAGGCCACTGGATAAAACTATAAAATTAAGTAATTTATTGATATTGGACCCACGTTAAATATCTCAGCAGTAGCTGCGAGCATTACAGAGTTTAAGGCTTAGAAGTGCACCAGGAGATTTGCATATATAGGCAGTAACTGAGTATTTAAATGGTTAGTTTTTCCAAAGTTGCTATTTTGGCTGCAATGGAGCGGAGTCAAACCTTCCACACTATAGGGTCCCAGTTAAGGAAAGGCCCTTCTTGCCCACTCTTTTGTGGAAAGCAGGTTCTAAGGCAAGTACAGAAATACATTTGGACAGACGCGTAGCAGGCACATGAAGGACTGCATTTACTGCGTGATTGCATTGACACAAAGCAGCCGCAGAGACCCGGGTTCCGCAGAGTCTAGAACTTGGCCCGTATGCGGTCCAGCGGGTCCGAGTCCCACATGGTGGAATCCCAGGCCTGAAACCAGCCGGTGAAGGTGGGTGGCTCGGCACCCTGCTTGATGGTGACGATGGGCACTCCCCGCCGTCCCGACGGGTCAGTGGTCACGTACTCTTCAGCTGAAAATCAGACACAGTAAATGTGACCTAAAGCAGTTCGGCTCCCACTGAGTTCATCCACCTTATCTCCTCTGAAGCGAACGAAATCCCGCGAAAGAGCCAGAAAACGGCATCATACTCATACCGATTTTAGGAGATCCAGTCTTCTCAACCTCGTTCGCTTCGTTGCCAATCCAAAGGAAGATCTAGGAATGGGGGGCAAATTTCTGTGTCGTGAATTGCTGATCCTACAGCTGTGCGACAGTTTAGTACATTGGTGCTCCAGCTTACCTGGTCCCAGGTGTCCAGTAACATGACATCGTCTTGGGCGAGGTCAGCCTGAGTGAAGTCTCCAGGAACCTCCTCTGCCTGGAAGACGGGCCGGGTGAGAGAGAAAGGGTCACGACGTCAGCATGTAAGCGGACGACTCCCACCCGCCACAGATCTGACAGCCCAGCTGCATCCCCCACTCACAATCAGCCGTCCCGTCTTGTTGGAGCAGCCAAACAAACGGGGGGGCTTAATCGTGCGCTGCAGGGTCTTGGATGTCTGGTACTCCTTCTTCCCACCCAGCGCAGTCCAGAAGGCATCTGTCACAGAAAATGTGCTTCAGACACGCGGCACAAACAAGGCCATCCCAGCTAGACGCAGAACGTGCCAATATGGCCAATGCTCAAAAATCATCACTCAAAGCTACTAAAATACATTAACGTAGCTGACATTTCTGTCAAGGCAGCAGCCAATTTAAGGAACTGATGTTCTAAATACAACAGGAGGGATCCTGAACCTACATACTCTGGCTAACAAAATGATATCCTTAACCATGCTGCCCCCTACTGGCCGCCCGCGGGCTGCACAGACCCGGTTTAAGATGCGCTTGGGCGTCACCCCGACACACCTGGCTCCTTGCCCTCCTCCACCTGGGTGGGGCTTCCTCCCAGCACGCTGGCCACTTGCTTGGCCGTGGTCACCTCCTCGCCACTGGCGCCTACGCCCTTCCAGATAAAGGTGGAGGTGGGGCACTTGAGCACGAACACGTCGTTGGTGTTCAGACGGGAGGCACAAGGATCCACCTGGTGGGGGGGAACAGGAAGTGCTCAGGCTGGGCTTCTTAACACTCCCTGCTTAACCGAGCTTTAAAAGCAGACCAGTGACGGTGTGGCCTGCACTTTGTCACTCTGAGGTCATGACAACAAAGACAGTACAAATTTAATTAATGCCAAACTAATTAAAAAGCACACAGTGGACTAATAGAATCCTGAAGAATAGAGGATTATGGGATATAATATGTATGCATAGCCTATAGTATTTATATAGCACTTTATCCAAAGTGACTTGTCCGGCTGGGTACTGTCTACTTAGGTGGCAAGGATCCTTCTTCAAAGGTACAACAGCAGCGACCTTTGTGGGGGTAGCACCTTCCGCAGAGGGCCGGCTGTGACCGACGGGCTCACCTCCACGGCGCGGGTGGACTGGCTGGTGCTCTGGCGGACGTGGAAAAGGCGGGTGGTGCCAGGGGTGCTCTGGCCGCCTTTGCGGGACGTTCCCCCGCCGTGGATCATCATGGGCTTCTTCTTGAAGAGACTCATGAGGTGCGGAGGCTCCTGGCCCTGTGTGACGCGCACCTGAGGGGGCGGAGCATCAGCTGCTTGTGGGCGGGGCCTTCACATCTCTTCATTATTATTCATACATACACTACCTGATGGACTTACTTATAAGGTAATGCTAAAACAGGCGTATACGTTTAATAACTGAGAATGATTGTAATTGGCTTTTTTTGCGGGGAGAGGCATGTGGACGCCGGTCTGGCCCACCTGGACGGGGGCCCCAC
>JAODLC010000047.1:2308682-2335185 GCA_026781145.1 Hippopotamyrus pictus
AGAATGATTGTAATTGGCTTTTTTTGCGGGGAGAGGCATGTGGACGCCGGTCTGGCCCACCTGGACGGGGGCCCCACCCATGGAGTCATCGAGCTGGACCATGAGGAAGGCAGACGCCGCCAGCTCGTCCTGGGTGGCCTTCAGGCCCTGCCTGCAACACACCATATCAACTCCATTAGAATCCTCCCCCACCCGTGAGCCTCGAGGCACACAGCAGTTACGTTTGCGATGTCTTATCTGTCTCTTCTGCACGGCACTCTGGACAATAACATCTGCTTAATACATGTACGGTTATAATGCAGCGTGCTGGCTGAGCTGAGAGAGAACAGGAAAACCTGTCGGAGGGGGGGGGGGCACTGAGAATTATGAGTAGAAGTCCTTCTCACAGCCCAGGATCACACCTTTTTAGATAATGTATTGTACTCTGACAAATGGGTGTAGTCTGGACCAAACTGAGCCTTTGTGGCTGATGTGTACACTCACCAGTTGTAAATGATGTGTTGTTCACTGCTCCCCTTCTTGTAGCTGTACAGAATGAGGTAGCAGTCACCCCCAAAGAACTGCCCATGGGTGGAGGGGTCCACTGCGACTTTGTCTCCGCCCTCTATACGCCAGATCTGCAACCGAAGCGCACACACACACGCACACGCGGCGTCAGCCACGCAGAACCCACCGAGGGCTGGGGCTTTGCCATTCCAGCCAGCTACCGACCTCAGAAGCTCCGGAAAATCATGCTGGCCGACAGGAAATCAGTTTACCTGGACCTTGCCAGTGCCGTCGTCCACCATGCCATGCTGGGCAGCCATGGCCTTGTTAGTGTGCAGGGTGGAGGCATCGAAGGGCACCTGCTTCACCTTCGCAATTTGGCCAATTGTGTAGGCCTGGGTGGGGCTTGTGGTTTCATCCTTGTCCTTCCAGTCTGAAAAGAACTGCTTAAAAAGGGTTGTCTCGCCCCCTGCTGGCATCACTTGGATCTGCAAGAAAAAAAATCTGGCATGTGGAAATGAACAGAGACCAGCTTAGATTACATGTTTACAGCGGAGGTTTGGAGTCCCCTGCTGGCCACAAGCAGTCAGTACACTGTGGGGATTGGGGGGGGTGGGGGGCAAATAGATATCTTGAGTTCCCCAGAAAGCAACCCATCCCTTCATGTTCAAGTTCTAGAGCTCATTACAATGCAACTTAAGTGTTATTGTCAGAACACAGGGGATTGTGGGACGGTACAGTCAGTGCTGAGTTTACCTGTGTTGTCTTGGGATAGTTCTTCTCTTTAATGAACTGTTCGGCTGTCTTCATGGCCGCTTTGCGTTCCTCTGTGTTAGCTTCTGATCCTAATTGAGGAAGCAGCATCTCAGGCACCAAATGGCAAAGGGAGACCACGCCAATGGCTTTAAGTGCGCAGCAGAATCTCGGAGCACCGTACCTTTCCAGAGGAAGATCTTGCCATCCAAGCCGTTGTCCACGATGAAACATTCACTGGGGATGAGCATGGCCTGCTTGAAGGGGCTCGTTTGGGCCACCAAAGTGGACTTCATAGATCCCGTGGCATCAGAGATCTGCCCCAGGAGCAAAGACCAGCGTTACACAGCCATCTCGCACTGGGAATGGAGCAACAACAGTGCAGCAGGGACCAGATGTGGAAACGACCAACTTCAAAAGGGTTAAATGTGACTGAACAAAGCTGAATAAATTACTTAAGGTCCATGTCACAAGTCCAGGTCATGTGAGGCGCTGCAGCTCATCAGGAACCGCAGAGTGAGCTAATCCTCCAGTCCTCTGACACTGATTAGTTAATTTCACTTCCACACTTTGGTCAGATCATAAAAACCCTGCTGCAAAAGTTGAACAGTTCCTGTTGGAAACTGCAGCACGTTTTTCGGCTGCAGACTTTCTGCTCAGCGATTTGGAGCGGAACAGAGCCTGAAGGAGTTACCATGTGCAAAGACGCCTTCCTCGTGTTGGACACGTCGACGGTCTCGTCGTCAGAAGTCCCCGGGGGGATGGTGCGCTTGGGACCCAGGGCCTAAAAATACGGACTGGGTTAATTTCAGCAGGAACCCTATGATCCTTCTCATCCAGTCTGTCTGCGAGCTCCTGACAGCGCAGCTTATGCTGCTTTGTAGACCTCAGCAAAGTTAAGCTGCCAATCTCACATTGGTGTTCGAGGAGTCACAAGTGAGGGAGTTGCTTTTGGGGGTCAACCTGGTTCACCCCTCCCAGCAGGCTGACGTAGTTCCCGTTTAGCGCCCCCTTTCGCCCACCTGCTCCAGCGCTGCGGGCTCAGCCCCGTCGTCCACCATATGCACTTTGGCGCGGCCGTTGCGCTCGTTGTCGCGGATGTCGATGGCCACCTGCGAGGCCTTCACTCGCTCGAAGCGGTTGGATTCCTTCCCGCACCACTGGTAGATGTCCTGTTGGGGCACCATGATGGAGGTGATCACGAGGCACGTCACCGACGCGTCGCAGTGAAGCGACTAAGACGTGCTGTAAATGCACCATTGGGTTTTACAGCGTCATCCCAGCATCCACCCTTCAGATGCCGGTTGGGGACCGACTGCGTGCAGCTGAACTGCGCCGACCGCGCGACTGCGTGCAGCTGAACTGCGCCGACCGCGTCGGGCTGGTGCTCACCTTGCCCAGGTCCACGATGAAGCAGTCTCCCTGATTGAAGCTGTCCCATGACAGGGGCACCTCGGTGGCACGGATGGTCCGTCGCCCTTTGATGTGCAGCAAGCGCTTCACGTTCATGTCATTGGTCACCACGTGATTGAAGCCTGAGGCCACGCCCCCTTTCTGCGAAGGGAGGGGCATTTCATATAACAGCTGGCTTTACAGGGACCCCAAGGGTGTGCCTGCAATTACCAGGTGATACGGCCCAGAAACATATTTGGGAAAGAATACAAGGGCGTGTCTAAAACATAACGAGGGCTTTTGCTGAGGGGGGGCAAGAGAGACAAACTGGTTCTGTAACATTCTTGGTGGCTAGCTCCCTTTTTAAGGTTTCTGCATGCCGACAGTAGCATGTCAGAACAGTAAACTCACTGCACTAAATAGTACAGGGATTGAGAGTGACTCAGAGACACAGGAAAGGCGTTTTCTAAAGACCCAAAGCGTTAGTCTGCTAAACAAAAACAGCAGATCCTCTCAAGGTGGGACTGGTGCCTTCGCTTCACATCAGAAAACCTCAGAATGAGAGCTGACATGAGTCAGTTTTCCTGCATTTCCCACAGCGTATGGCTTCTATTTGCTCTGCTCGTTAAAGCCATTCTGAATTAAATACAGCATCTTCCTGCCAAAAAGGCACTTCTCCATTTTTTTTTTAGGAGAGACAAAGTAGATTTTTCCATGCCAACTCGGTGCTTTTATGGAAAAATGTTGCATGAGAGAAAAGTAATGACTGTTTCAGGAGTAATCATGCCTTGTTTTTTAAGACATGATGTGGAGTGAAACACAAAACATCCACAGATACCACAGGGGCCCCGAACCTAAGCCTAGGCAAACAGGACCCTCTAAGCCCAGAACTGCTTCCAAAGTGCTATAATACATTTAAGATAACGGAGCTGCAACTATTCTGTTTCAGAGACCTGAAAATATTATCTGGATGTCAACATGCTTCATTTTGAAATACTGAGTCAAGAGTCTATTGCAAGAATGTATTTCTTAAAGTAGGAAACCACATGTGTGTACTAATAAATGTGTGTGTGAGAGAGAACCATCCACCACAAAGTAATTTTAAAGCTAATTGAGCATATTTTAAATGCTATTTATTATATGTTATTTTAATATATGTTAACCAGTGCTGTGTAAATATAGGTATAAAATGCAGAGGGAAACCTAAAAAAAAGCAGAAGCAGATCTGAGAACAGAAGGCAGAACTTCATCTTTCTTCTGTTCTTTTATTTGTCCAGATTAATAAACCTGATAAACATTGTTTCAATGGTTGATTATTGACCAAGAACAAAAACAAAAAACACTTCTCTACACTTTGTCTTTTATGAGAACCATAATCTATTATGAAGTCCACTGGTTTGGCACATTGCTGAGGGCGAACGGCGGAAGGGAACAGAAAGGAGCTCGTGCAGCATTACGGACAGTTACTGCTCACCTGGTATTTGATACCAGACTTGAAGTATCCCGAGAAGGCGAGCGATTCGTTGCCCTGAATCTCGCGGAACTGCACAGGCTTGCCACCCAGGAAGTCATCCAGCTGTGTAGAAAAGATGGCTGCCGCACCACTTTCGTCCTGAGAGCACTCATTTCCTGCAGGGGTATGAAAATTGGAGGATCACAGCACAGCATCTCGGAGGTCATCGTGAGCGACTTCGGCCTTGCTCATGAAAGCAGCCTCTTCCTCAAAACACTTGACACGAAACAGCGCAACCACAGCCCCACCACAAGAGAAACTATCAGGTACAGATGCATAGTAACATGCGACGGCTTTGGAATGGTTGCATGCTCATGCAGGTATTGCAACGAGACAATGATCAGACTATTAGTCTGTTCATAAGAGCCCCAAGTCAACATTTTCATTTGTTCCAAAGTTCTGGAGCCACAAAAACAAGCTCCGCAGCTTTGGTTATGTTCTTAAGAAGGGTGCAGACATGCAAACCAGAAGAATACAGAGGGGAGTAATTAATGTTTATATGCCGCATTTCTGGGGAGAAACTCCACTCATGACTGGAAAGACGACTGCGATTCCATGCAGAGAATGGCTGGCAGCGCCAGCCGTGCTCCCAGCCTGGGAACGCCGTGCCCTGAGATTTGTTGCTGCTCTGTATATAAATAGATGGATCTGCAAAGCTTACAGGGAATTTCAGACTTTCTGCAGCCCGATTTTATTTAGGCCTGCAAAAAGGAAGCGGCTTTCGATTGGTGCAACATACATCCACTCCAGCTCACTGAACTGTAGGAACGTCCGGGTGCCCATTGTAATTCACATAAAGCCGATTACTGTAATTTAATGGGGGGAGAGAACGGTAATAATGAATATGCACTTTTGGGCAAATTTAACTGACCAACTTTCATCCAGCTACTCTTTACTTGTGCCTGCAGATTGCAAATGGTTGGCGTTTGCATAATAATTGCAGGAAGTGCTGTGTGTTGCGGGACCCAACACATCCTGTACTTGCGCACACGCCACTCGGAGGTCATGTTACAGGCCCCCCCCTTCCAGCCATCGATTCGGACGCCGGCCGGGTGTCAGCACTGGACGCATGCTCACCCAGCCACATGTGCAGGGAGTAGGACGGTGCCGGAGTTGTGTAGAGGACGAGGTAGGCATCGCCGATGTAGAAGCTGCCGAAGAGGGCCTTGGGGACCGGCTTCAGGTCCATGTTTTCGATGCGCCATATCTGCAGACCCGGCTGCTTCCCAGCCGTCTGAAATTCCTTGTGGGACACCATGGTCTGGAAGAAACACAATGGATCAGTACCAAGGACTGGACCGCAGGAAGGATGACCATAACACAGTCATGAAACATTATGGGTTATTTTAGACAAAAATATTCACCCTGATTTTAAGTTTTACAGCCAGTTAGCAAAACAGCGCCAGACGTCAATATTCCAGTCTGGATATGAAATTTGAGCAACACAAGAACAGGAGGAAAAAGCATTAGAGATCCTGGAACAATCGAACAAACTCGAAGAGGATCGTATTCTGCAATCCGCCGCCATGTCCCGTACTGTTTTTATGAAAACCTAACTAGGAAGTGCAAGATTATACTCTACATACAATCATTAAGGAGCTGGTTTCTGTTTGCGAAGGATCGGGTGTGATATTATTTACTCGTGAACAATGTCGTTCTCCCCGAAGCCCCTATATATATATAAGCTATATAACCTTGATCTGTTAGTGGTCAGGAAAATGAACAAAAGCCAGGTGTTTTATGACTGTAGCCTATGTACAGACTGCAGAAGCGTCGTGTACAACCGTCCCCCGTCAATCATACAGACATTGTGCTTTGATGTTAGTAATGAATGAGTTTGACCCCCCATGAGCGACCACCTATGTTGTCGACTGCAGGAAAAGCTGATAACAGAAATAATTTATATATTTAGGTACATCCGCATCTTTTCTCATTCTCCATTCGCTCTTATAACACGCAGTTGTTTTTTTCCCCTTGAATAATTAATTAAACGATAAGTTCAAATGACCAATTAAAGAACAGAAAGAGAGAACTGAAAGAACAGCACAGCAACAAGCTACTGCTGTTTGGCTTGCTTGCGGTCTGTTTGTACTTCGCTTTAATGTCTGGCCAAATGCATCTTAAGTGCGTCGGTTTTTTTTTTATCCATTTAGAAACGCAGAGAGCAGCCCATTTGCTTCCTTTAATGTGAACAGTGCCGAGTTTAGCGCGATAACCTAAGACACTGCAAGGCCCACTGGCAGCGCGACTCTCCAGCGAGCCTTATAGCATTTTATAATGTACGCACATCATTAGTGCTATGCCAGTGTTATGACACCTCGTTACAAAACACAAATACAGCAAAGGTAGCAAAAAACGTTTTCATAACCATAACTACAACATTTTTACGAGAAACAAGCAGCGATAAACAACGCCAAAATATGTGGCACATTCAGGCATACATGAATGACTAATTTCATTAAAATTAATGACTGAAAAATGTATGGTGTACGTTAGCTGCAAAAGTAAAACGATATCTTTTAAATGTACTTTCCTCTTCCTATGCAAAACAGTTTTACTTAAAAATTAACAGCACAATTTTTGCGCAGTGGATTATTCGTGCGTGAGCATGCATATTCAGACCCGACAAAAAAAAAAAAAAAAGTTCAACAAAAATATTTTTAAACCCTCGGTCCACTTTTGTCCTTGTTTAGTAGCGCCCCTCCATTTACATCGCGCAAAAGTAGCCTAAGTTACCGACAAAACCTGGACTTAAATCCCACTGCACAAAACGGACTCGTGCACCCCTGTGTGCGTTATTCGTCAAACCACATTATTGGGGTAAAACTGCCGTTAGATTAACCACCGCGATTATGGAACCTTTGTAAGGAATTGAATGCACATCTGGATTCGAGTCTGCAGCTTCTCCAAAAGCGAAAAAGACCTCCACCATTAGTTCTGCAACTGCGTTACAATGAATGCAAATAAAATAAATAAAAAAAACTATTTAGAAAATGGTATCTAGCCACAATTTTAACAGACAAAACATATTTAATAGGTATACTATTATATATACCACGGTAATAGCAACACGAATGTATAAATTACACCGTGGCAAATGCATACATGAACACGCTACATCAGCAGTAACACATAAGGAATTAAATATGATTCTCTATGAAATAGTAACTCATATTTACGGGATTTGCAGTTGGAGCTTTGAAGAATGAGCGAGCAGGAAGCGGCCAGTGCAGATGGTAGACAGATGTGGGGTGGTGGGGCTGGAAAGCGCACTGCCAGTTTAAATAGCTCGCTGAGGAGCATCTGATTGGCTGAGCAGCCGGAATATCAATATTATTTTCTCCCTTTCGGCTTACAGCGTGGTGTAGAGAAGCTGAACTGTAAGCTCGCTGCGCCAAATGTCCCGAGGGGCCGTGCCGTGATGACCTGAAGAAAGATATTATTTATTTAAAAATGAATAAAACTGTAACCTAATCTGCATGAATACAAGTTTTGCATTGGTTGAACGCATCAGCAGGAAAACAAAAACCACCGAGCTGTAGCGTGATTCACAGCGATAAAACGCTGTTAAGAGATAGAATCAGTGTTGTAGGAAATTCTATGAAAATAAAAAATTCACAGCATCCGTTTATAAACCATACATGTCCCCCGAAGTGTCATGTTTAATTTGAAATATATTGTACTTGCTGAAAGCGGCATGGGGGCGGGGAGACGAAGACATTGCGGAACAAATCAGTTTCTTCATAGCAGCGGCACATAACCAGACGAGTAGCGACAGAACGGGGAAAGCGGCCCAGGGCTCAGAGGCGAGCGGGTCCCCTATGGACTCGCGTCTGCAGGTAAGCACATAGTAAAATAATAACGGGTTTGAATCAGCCACCTCCCCGGGGAAATATACCGAGGCGGTAGAACGATCGGTAAGGTTGCCAGACTCGCCACGACAATTTTTTTTCTGGCTACGGTCCTGAAATATAAAAATTATTTCTTGTGCGTTTCTAATTTAAAAATATCTAGCCGAAGTTTAGTCCAAAGAGGGCGTCGCATACCCACAAAATATTAAATAAATAATCGGATATAAGAACACGAAAACTAAAATAAACTAAAAATGAGACAGACCAGGAAAAGGATTTTAATTACTTCTGGGCTAATTCCAAATGAGTGAGAGGATCTATTATGGACATACCAAACAACTTCCCATTTAATTACTCATTACAGTATGAAGCTTTGTTTCAGCCACCATCTTGGCGCCAAAACAGCTTTTGTTTTCAGAAGATGGGAACTTACTGTGGTGTTTACAGATGGGTAGATGGGGCCTACTATCAGAGCAGCCATCCCACGCCTGCCTTCCAGAAAAAGCAAACCCCACTGGTCCTGGAGTGGCAGTGGAGCCAGTGAGAGGCCAAAGTACTTGCAGTTTTTCAGAAGGTCTGGGGCACCACAAAGAAACGGAGCCTGATCACTGCGACCATGCAGGACTGGTGTGCGGCTCTGCACTTCAGGAAGCTGCACCTGTCTAAGTTGCCACTTCAAAGCCCAGGGTTGGTGGCATGATCTCACCCTTGGCCTCTTAACTCTCAATTGTTCCAGCAACTGCCTAGCACTGACCTTTTACAAAAATGGATAAACATACACAAAAAAATGGCACTTGTGTAAGGACAGGATCTCAAAGTAAGGAATCCCAAGCATCGGGTTCTCCTGGCAAACAGACGTGGGTAAGAGCCCCCCCCCCCCCGGCTTCGGGGGGGGGAGGGGGTGCGTTAGCCACAGATGTGATTATGATAATGAGAAGTGACTGCTTGCTTATTATACTCGGCGGAGCCAAAAAGAATTCCAGGTCCCTCCCTCACTGAGGATTATATGAAACAGTCACTGACATAACAGCAGATCCTACTTGTTGACAGAGGGAGGGAACTAGCTGGCAGGCAGGATTTCACGTTCACGCCCACCATGCATTGTATTTTTACCATATTAAGACAAAGACACAAATCACTCCACCTAAGAGTTATTGTAAACTGCTCTTTGGCTCAGCCTCCAGGGAGGACAACCCACAATATAGCACAAATAAAAAATACTACCAACTGTAGTTAAAAAAAGAAAAAAAAATTGTGGTGGTTAGCTTTAGAGATAACTGGGCTGGTAAGAAGCTGCTTTAAGATCTTCATCCTTGAGGCTGAGAAAAACCGAGTCGGTCACTGAAGCTGAGCGTAGTCATGACAACACGCAGCCCCCCTGCTTAACCCTGCGCTGGGTTTGGAAAAATGGATGGACTTATCGGATGGAAACACTCTTAATAATCAGCCACCACTGGAAAAAACACTGCAGCCTGATTCTCGTTTCCTAGTGATAAATGTAACTAGCAGTGAAATGTCGCGGGGAGAAAGTTCCTCCGTCGGAGGCATCCTGGACTGCCGGTTTGGCAAAGCCTCCGCCCTCACCTTACCTGACTTAGCCTGCCACACGTGGAGGTACACAACTCGGCTACTCTGTGCCAAAAGCCCTGCGGGAGAGGGGCGTGTCACACGGTGCGGATGACAGAACCTGATCTGATGAGAATTGGAACTAATTTATGGGAGAGAACTGGAGCTGAACACGCCGAACTGTTCCCACAACAGGAAGGGACACTAATTTAACTGGAGAAAACAAGCCCTTGTCCAGAGCCAAAACGAGGGCGGGGGCACTCTGGCTACCACTTGGAAAACTTTTAATCAAGAGGAAACATTGATGTAAAAATATACCGACTCGATAAATAACAACTGGTTTGCCAATACAAAAAATATATAACCAGAGAGCACAAAATGACTGCAGGAGACCTCCTTTCATGCTTCAGGCTGCTGGGCTGTAAACGTTCTTCAGTGCAGTATTTCGACAACAGAAGCATCCAGCTTAATGTGGTAAATGGATGCAACGAACCGCCACCCTTGAACTGGAGCCAAGTAGCTTCTCCTTTGATAATTGTCTGAGAAACAGAAGTGTTTCTCCCTTTAGAGCAGGGGTGTCAAGCTCCAGTCCTGGGGGGGCACAGCCCTGTGTAGCTTAGTTCTTTCTCTGTTTAACCACAAATGATTCAGCTCGACAGCTTTGTGGTAATTAGCACAAGGAGTTGAATCAGGTGTGTTAAACGAGGGGAAACCCAAAAATGTGCAGGACTCCGGCCCCCCAGGACTGGAGTCTGACACCTGCGCTTTAGACAGTCGATTTGCTTCCACAGAAACTAAATATGCTACCAATGGCATTTTCACAGATGCGTTTCGAGTTTTGGCCGAGAAATGAGTGGAGTTTGAACATTTATACTGATATATTTGTGGAAAATTTTACACAATTACACTTCATTGCATTCAACAACAGTACATGTGTTAAAAACACAGAGTTTGGCTGAAATACCTGTTAAATAATAGGGGTCAGAAGTTGTTTGACTCCATGAAAGTTCAGTTTATAAGTGTTTGCGTTTGAAGAGAAAAATATCAACACTTTTTTAAGATTGCTTCCTGTAAAAGAATAACACACACACGGTAAAATTTTATGCTTTGATTTGGGATTGAATGTGTAATGTTTCCTCTACATCTATAATATGGGCAATAAATAGATTTAAAAATATTTGCTCTTTTCACTTTTTTTTTTAACACAGGTTTTTTTTTTTTATCTTCCTCTATATACACAGCTCATGCACAGAGATGAAATTTCAAATCCGTTGTAGTGCAAAGAAACAAACAGAATACAAATATGCAAGACATTTCTAAAAATGTCTCCAATAAGGGAACTTGCAAAAAAAAATACAAACTAAGGTCAGATCATTTGTCATCGAAATTAAAAGCCAGTGATAAATACAGAGCAGTGGTCGCTGGGGTGACCTATCTAGCTGTCACATGTGATTTGCAAGTGGGATGCACGGCTGTCCTCTAGCTGGCAGTCATCTGTACGTTGCTCGCAGTGCGGTTACACCACCATCAAGCTGACCTCCCCCCCGTATCAAACGAGACTAATTACACCTTATGCTTTTGTGCCTCAAAAATCCAAACCTTAATTAAAAGTCACTTTCAGTGGCTTCTCCCGCTGATTTCCAAACGACCTTTTCTAGAACGAAAACACGCCCATTGAAGGAGACATCTGGGTTAATGTATGCTCTTCTGGGTGTGTTTTAATACAAGTGTATTTGCATATTGTAAATTGCTTACATTGCACTAATACTGTCTTATTGCAGGGTCAATAAATGCTCATCTGTTTAGTGAGGAGCGTTAAAGAGAGAGAAATAGAGAAGATGATGAGTTAAATCAGTATTTTGTGTTTAATGTGTTTACTTTTAGTTTGGATGGAGATGGATCCCAGCTAATCAGTAAAGGGACCCCCTCCTCTGATCTCTGAAGGCTCCTGCCTGGTGAAGGATGCAGCCATCTGCTGTCTGATGGTCACTGGCTTCTTTTTCTAATTTTCTAAATGCCACTCTTACCAGTCACTTAAAAAACCCTGTGCATGGCAGGTAGCTGCCAGTGGACTAGGACTGTAAGTAGGACACAGTAGCTCGGCGTGTGGTGTGTTCCATGTTTGTCAATCCCCTGCAAACTGTTCTGTACACAAGCTGTTTAAAAATTTATCTACCCAACCAGGGCTCTGAAATGTCAACACTCCACTTTAGGGCAGGGCGGGTAGAGCAGCTGGTATATAGCCTAAATACTCTGAACAAATGCCCCGTGAGGCTAAATATGAACACTGCAAACAAGAAAACCTTAATCTGAGGCCTGAAGCCGTCTCTGTCGCCTCACCTTTATGGTTAGGGGTGTAATAAATTTCTGCTCCGCACGTCGCCTTGCTCGTCCTCGTCGACAGCAGCTCCGTCGCTCCCGGTGGTTGACTGGCTTCTGTAGACACACCAGCGGATCCCGAACATACCGGGAGCGCGGGGCCAAAGCGCTCCGCAAAAAAAACAGCGGCACAGATGGGACACTGCGGTGTCAGAGGGTATGAAACCAAAATTCATGAGTTCCAGGCTTCAGGTGTTCATCCTGACCCAGTCAGCTGACTTAACTGGTCTGAAAGTCACAGCTGAATAATGGTCAGGTTTACGCAAAAATAAATAAATAAATAAGAAATTATGAAATCACAGAGTTCGGCCATCTTTCTCTAGACTCAGCATCACTGTACTTAAAGGTGACAGCCTGGCACACTAAATCACCATGGAAACAATCACCATGGCAACTTGTCAGGTTGTGAAAAGGCTTACGACGCCCTTGCACTGCGCTACAGAGCCCTGACCTCCTTATCACGAGCCACACCACACCGGTCTGTGCCCCACTTGCATCTACTGGCTAATAAGGCCGAGATCCAGTGACAATTTTACGAGCCAAAACAAAACAGGGATTCCCAGTTTAGTTGGGACCTTCCCAGCCGGTGTCAACAGCACCCTGCCTCATAAATCGAGTTGGCAATAAAACATCTCACAGTGTCACTCTCCTTTTTCTTTGGGCACAAAGACACGACGCCGGTTTCAGAGCCGTACGGTGTGCCACAAAGCCACTTCCGGGCTGGTACACGCCACTGCCGCCAGCGACATGAGGCGACAGACCTACCCACGCTACCCGTCAAGCCCTGAAAGAGGCCTAGAAGCCATTTCCACACAAGCTATAAGAGTTTCAGTGGGTTTGTGTTGCACGCGAACTGCAGCAGGCTCGTCACGTGACAGGAGGGAAACCAGGGCAGGACCAGGAGTGGCAGACTGCAATCGCGACGGCTGGCGGATCTCAGCAGGACTGCAAGGTGAGCAGCCTAAACACAAGCTGGCCCGGTGAAGCCAGGGAAGACAGAACTCTGAAAAGTAGTAGTTGCTTCGGGTTCACGAACGTGAGTGAAACACACACACACACACTGTCCCTCACTGCTACGAACAGAAGCATGCACACTCACATCATACATACATTTCATTCACACACAGAAAATATGCACAGTCACGCACATATAAACACGTGAACACACACACACGGCCGCTCGTGACCCCCGACAGAACCGAACGGCTTCACAGAGCCTCTCCTTACATGAAAATCTGCGCGACGTAGGCCCACATGCACCAAGCTCTGGTGATCACCGTGACCCCATCAATGTGAGAGAAAGGGTTGAGGCTTCCCCAAAATACAGGGATTCAGACGAAGATAAACATAAATACCTCAGTAGGCCTCTATCGGCACTGTAACGCATCATCTAAAAGTGTTAAAATGGATTCCTAGTCACTAGAATTACTGTTAACCAACTGTGGGAACGTGACACCTCAGAGTCAGAAGCTGATATAGTCACGTCGTTCATCTGCAAGACGGAAAACCCCACTTTTAGTTACGTGGCAGTTTCCTATGAAATAAATAAAAAATGACATTATTTTAAACAGAAATTGTTTACTTCAGACAACGTTCTCCGGCAGGGACAGCGGCAGGAAGAGAAAGGCCCCCCCCATTTGACGCGGACGACTGTCCAAGAGTCGGGGCCCAGGGAGGCTCTGTCCACGGGCTGTGGATGGGGAGAGCACACCTCCAGAAGGGGGGGGGGGGTATGAAAGTATCCCATGAGGGCACAATCTCTGGAGCACCAGGAAGTCACCTGGAACGTGGACACTGGGGGGGTCACTTCAGGCTAAAGCCGCCGCCCAGGCGTGGAGGACCAGCTGGGAGGCTCTGCATTGAGGTTTAGCTGTAATTATACTGCAGCATTTCCGGGGGTCTGCATGAAAAGAAAAGCTAAATGCCACGCTTCCTGTTCTGATTCACAAGCGAGGGGTGGCGGGCGGGCGGCGGCGGCCTTGGTGTGCGGGGCTCACTGGAGATACGGAGCTGAGAGAACGGCTGCGATGACAGTACGTTTACGTTCGAGGAGCGATCCTGTGTGTGCCTGGATACACCATGACCGATTCAGGGGAAACATCACAAAAACCTAAAAAACCAAATAAATCATTTAATTAGGTCTATTAAAAGTCTAACTATATACATATAGACAATGTAAAACAAAAGCATAGAAGTGAACAGAGTAAATTTACACTCCTCTTGCTAGGAGCTGAGAAATGTCTGCTATCATGCTAATCTTAGCTAATCAGCTGTGCTAATCTTAGCCAAGGCACACTGACCTGCACACGCATCATGCTTCAGGATCCAGGATCGCCTTAGACACGTCAGGCTCACAAGCTCACAACCCGACAGTAAACAGCCCTAAATTAACACCATGGGCTCAGCAGGTATGACAAATTAAATTTGTGGGTCGAAACCATGAGCTCATTTCCCTTCAAGAGAAAATGACTTCAGAAGCTTAAGCACGCGGAAGTCATTTTGCAGTTCTAGATACAGCGTTCATCCCTGACCAGCACTGATATAAGAGCAGGTAAAGCGTCTTTGTGGGCTAGCAGGCAACGCCACGATTGTCCATGGCAGATGGATCCCAGCTGCCCGGCCTCAGAAGACGCTCTTGCATCCGAGGACATGCTGCAGCTCTTATAAGCCTCATCCCGCTGGTCGTCTTCATGCCTTGGGCGGGGCATCTGCAGATCAGAACCGGTGATTTCGTTAAATACTCAGACGGGACTGCTGCAATACCACTGACAGTGAAACAGGTGTCTATCTGATTACATCCTATTACTATTTGTGATGCTTGAACCAACTCTCTCACTCTCTTGTCAGGTGTACAATGACAAACAGGTGTCAGGTGTACAATGACAAACATTCAGCATGACTCTCACCCAGGGACCCCATAAAAGAGAGAATTAACAAAGGCCCCTGAGTGACAGGGGCCCTAAAATATTTGGAACATAATTGGATTGGCCTGGGTTAGGGGCCGAAAATCTCTAGTGACAGCCCTGTCCTCATGTGACCAAAGCAGGTCATCAGATGACACCTCATCAGACAGTAAGAGACAGTAAGTCAGGCTTTCAATAGAACAGCGACATACAAAGTCCCAGGAAGGACACCGAGGTCAGCAGGCCAGCGAGAAGAGCTTCTGCTTGCCAGGACCCTATGGATTCCTGGTCATACCAGCCACGATGGGGTCAGAGTCGCCCGGCAAGGCCAGCTGCCTGCTGATGAACCTCAACATGCCGGTGAAGGTGTCCATGTTGGGCTCTGCTGGAGACCCCGGCCCAGAGACGTCGATGGCGCCGTCCTCGTTCTCCTCAGCCATGTAGGTCAGCGGGTTGAAGGAGAGCTCTGAGCAGGAGGACTCCCGCTGGCTCAGACCGCGCCAGCTCTGCTCCAGGGGCTCCGACGTGCCGCGCAGCGCCTCCCTCAAGCTCTCCGGCAGGCCCAGGGAGTCACGGTCCTCCCAGGACCCAGGACATGGCGCCTCCTTGTGGCCATGGGACGACGGCGGCTGAAGCACAGAGTCACACGGCAGGGAAGCGCTCTTCAGCTCGGCTGTCCTCTCGTAGCTGGAGAGCCTGGCCTGCAGCCGCGTGACCTCCGACTCCTAGAAACGGCATATGGGGTCAATCCACTGAACATTGCAAAGGCCATGGCAGCGAGAACATCTCATTGTGGAGGTCCCATCCTCAGGTATACTCGTGTCTGCTAGGACCCACAAAACAACAAACAGGGAACCATGTTCATCGGTCAAGCTAGCGGCTCCCACTTGATGCCTCATCTTGGAAGAACTTTAACTAGAGTGTTGGATTCATAGAAGACCTTGATGAGGGGCAGTGTAATGCCACACAGACAGTGGTGTGGATGGATGGATGAATGAGGCACACCTTGACGAGCAGGGCCTCATTGGTGCCCCGGAGGAGGTCCTCGCGAGCCTGCAGCTCGGCCTGCAGGTTGGACTGCGCTCCCTGGGCCTCCTCCAGGCAGGAGGTGACCTGCTGCAGCCTTTGCACCAGCTGCTCCTGGGACAGGCGAAGGCTGCTGGAGATGTGCTCCGACACCTTCAGGAGCTGCGTGCGACTCAGCTCCACGGCGGAAAGCTGAAGGTGGGCACGCAGACAGGACAGCCATTTTATCATGAGTCATTCTGAGGAACGTCTTCAGAATACAAACATACCAGCATGACGGGTGACAGACATATGGGAAAGAGTGCTCTGTACAAAAACAAAGACTCGTTTGTTTGTACTCTTTCAACTTCGTAAAATCAAATCAAAAATTTTGTCATTTCAAAATATGGAGGCAAACACTGAAATCATATAGTGCTTGTCTGAGACTTGGCCTAACATAGGACGACAGGCTAGATGCACAAGACAATAAACAAGCAAACAAATAAACAAGCAAACAAACAAACAAATGAGCTTTATTACAGCATACCTTTCGCCTAGACCTGTGCCTTGGGTGTGACTGCACGCTATCTAAGTTTAGAAATGTGCATGTAAACAACGTACTGTGGAAAAACAGCAGCTGACTGCAGTAAGTACAGTATAGAACTGCCTATGATCCAGTGAAATCCCCCTAAACAGCCCTGGCTCTCCCTCCACATCCTCATAAAGAGAGGATCCACGCCGGGTTTTCCCTGCTCGGGGACACAAAGGAAACCAGTGTAGCGATGGATTGCGGCGGCCGTTAGTGGGGGAGTGCTTGGGTACTGGGAGGAACCGCCCGATGAGGCACAAACACACCCATCACCAGCGGGGCGCGGGAACCAGCTCATGGGGCTAGTTTTGTCAGGGGCGGATGCTGGCACATCACGGTTAGAGAAAGGAATTCAAAAGCCGCGATCTTCATGGTTCTGCGTCAACTCAAGCGACTCGTCCACAGAAAGACGCCAGCAGCATTGCACTGCTGCCTGGACATGTGGAGGAAGGAGGCTGCCTAGGAGGAGCGAGAGCGGATTCCCTCCCAGGAGCTACCAGGGGAGCAGTGTCCTGGTCCCTAGCTCGTGTCCCCACGGGGCTCTTTGTGGTGCAAACTCTGCCATGTTTACCGCCGCAGCAGGCCGCTCCGGTTACTCATACTCCGACGCCTGCCCAGCCGCCGAAGGACCCCGCCTCCTCAGCCGCACCGTAAAACCTCCCACACGTCCCGCGTAAACAACCATCTCATTGGCCGACATCGTTGCTGTGCCGGGGCGGTTCATTGCCAGGCAACCAATCAGGTAAACAAAAACAGTGTACCCCGCGCATGCCCCCCCAACCCCATACCTCCGTGCGATGCTCCTCCTGCTGCGTCTCCAGCTCCCTCTCCAGGCGCGTGACGGCAGCCCCCAGCTGGGTCTCCAGCTCTGAAGCGCGGGCCTGCGATGCTGCCAGGTCCTGGACCAGCCGCCGGGCCTGGACATCCTGCCCCCGCAAACAGAGACATGTCACACGGGACCCCCGAACCCGCTCCCACTGTAGGAGCGGAGCCAAGGCTTCACCGAGGGGACCGGGCCGGCAGCCGGGTCAGGTGACGCCCTGATTGTGCCTTCCGCAAATACCTCACTTTCACTTGATTTTACGTCAAGCTCAGAGAGGGGGGGTCGCTTTTAGTAACTTTTCCAGCCATAAAGTCCTGCATGTACTTTCCACCCTGGTGTGCTGGAACATCTGGTACTGATCAGAGCTTCAGACAATAGACTCCTTTTCAAGCTCATGTTAGCTTTGCCCCCCATGTCTGACCAAATACTCCCCCCACGTCTGACCAAATACTCCTGCTAGGACACAAACTCCTTGCCACAGAGTGTGACCTTCACAGGTGAGTCTCAGCAGTGCTCCACCCTGGAAACAAACACCGGGGGCAGCCGGCAGTCGCTGCCACGTGTCTCCTGCCTCTGAGGATCCGACTCACCAGTTACTGCAGAACTGAAATGCTACTGCTTAACCTGTTTACATTCGTATTTATTTATTTAACAGATTCATTCGTCCAATGTGACCAGTCCCTGGAGCAACAGGGCTTAAGGGCTTTTCTCAAGGGCCCAACAGTGATGTTTTCTTGCCGCAGGATCTGAACTCACAGCTTCCTGGACACAGACCACAGACCCATAACCCTCCTCGAGTTGCACAGACGACATTTCCTGTTTCCACAAAAGTGGGAGCTGATCTTAAGGGCCGTTTTGCTTTGGCCTTGATCATGAACACGCTGTGGGGGGGGTCGAAAGGTCACGCCCTAGTGAGCCGAGACCCCATACCATTCTGGTGCTCCACCCGAACCACCGTGCCACACCCACCGCTGACAGCCAAACATTACCAGCCTGCTGATGAACAATTTTCTGCTCTTTTCAAAATCACTGGAGGGGAACTGGCTACTGATGCGTTCATAATGGCATGACACACAGCTGAAGTGAACACCCTGCCACTGAACTACACTGCGGCCCATTATTAATTAATTCACCCCACGGCCCCTGAAGGCCAGCACCTCCCACCCCCCCATCCCCATCCATCCTGGCTTTAACGACTTGGTGCCAAGCTGTACCTTTTGTTGCACGAGGGTGACGCCGTCTTCCACCTCCCCCTCCAGGCCCTCACAGCGGCTCCGCGCCTCCTGCAGCTCCCCCTCCAGGCCCTCACAGCGGCTCCGCGCCTCCTGCAGCCCCCTCTCCAGGCCCTCACAGCGGCTCCGCGCCTCCTGCAGCTCCTGTAACATCGTCCACCCCCTGTGAGCAGGCCCTGTGCCCCAAAGTCCTGTTTCACTTGGTCAAAGTGTCCCAGGTAGGTGCTATTGGGACAGACAGAGACTACAGCGTTAGCCTTAAAATCTGACTCGGGAAATGGCGCCACCTGTAGGCTGATTTCACCAGTTAAGTCTACAGTGATTGACTCGTCCCCCTTGTGATGTCTAACCGCTCACACTGCTAATGGCTCAGATAAATAAGTGCATTGGGATTTTGCCTTTAATGCACAGGGCAGACCGTGGTGCCAACATCCTGAAGTAAAACCGCAGATACGAGCCCAGCATCGCACCCTCGGCCCACGCCCTGCCTGGTGCTTCCCCTAATAAGGTCGCTCCAGTGCAGAAGCAGGATGAAGGTTAGGCAGCGCTTCAGACAGACATTCAGTACCTTCTCCAGGTCCTCTTTGTCCTGCAGCTGTTTCTGCACAAGCTCTAGACGCCTGCTGAGGAACTCCACCTGAGAGAGACGCGTGCAGGAGGGGACGGCCCCCCAGGTCAGCTCTGATCACATGACTAACTTCATTTTAATAGATGTCCATGGATGGTATTCAAAAATGGCAGCTAACAGGGTAATTATTTTCTAACAAAAATCTGAAGAATAAAACATTTGTCATGTAAACAGCGAAACCAATAAGACAATGAAAACGAAAACTGCATGTTTATCTGGAACTTCGGGAGGTATTTCCCTAGAAAAAGACAATCTTTCTTATCTCGGAGAAAAACAAGATTACAGGGCATTTAGCTGCTGCCTGTAGAGAGAGGCCTGTATCTCACAACCTTTTCAAGACCATTATCATTACTGGTGCACTGACGGAGGATTTTAAGGGAAATGTGAACTTTCTCTGGAAGGGTATCTGGCTTGAAAATCACATTAGCAATGGTCCACACTCACACGTCCTCACGAAGCCATTTCCCCCCCACTGATACTGAAGTCACTTCCCCTTTTGTAGCAGTTTAATTCCGGCTAGGGTACCACAGAAACTTACTACAGAGGAGTACACCGCCATCCACAGTCAGTCATTTGTCTGATTGTAACATCTTTAATATGAAGAGTAATGCAGATAACATTGCAGCATCATGGTGAAATCGCACCTCCTTTTCATGCCCCATGACCTCCTCCTGTGATCTCTCTAGCGCCCCCTGTAGGTGAAGGACCTTTTTCTCCATGTCAAGCCTGTGGTCTCGAATGGCCACGTCGAGCTGGCTGAGCTGAGGAGGTGAGAGGAGAGGCTGTGTGTTCACGTGTGCGTGTTTGCACGTGTGCGTGTTTGCACGTGTGCACGGTTACCCAGCACCCCGATGCCGCACCTGCAGCGCCCTCTGCTTCAGCTCCCCCTGCCTCTCCTTCAGCGCCACGTCCATGTCCAGGACCTCGTGGCTCCGCTCCTCCAGCTCCTTCCGACTCTCCCTGCAGGAGGACACACGTCGCGCAGGTCAGAACCGGAACCATCCACGGGGAAGGAGGATTCGAGTGTGTCACAAAATATCGGAGGGGTCTGGAACATATCGCTCAAGCGCTGAAGGCCGAAAAACAAAAAAGCTCCTTCAGAAAGAGAAACAGATGAGTTTCTATGGTCGTTTTCTTGACCGTTCTTAATGGTTGATGCACAGATACCACACAGTACCTCCATCAGGCCTATACTGAGGATGATCCTGCAACCTGAATATCAGACGAGCACATCAGCCTCAGTCACCAGCACGGGGAGTTGGGGACAGGCTGACATTCGTGTCAGTGACTGAAGGAGCCTACCAACACTAACCCCACTGAAAGACTACAGGACTTTGCGTTGCTTCCCGAGAGAATTCTAGAGAAATATTTCCGGAAATACCTAAGGGTGTTCCCCAACATGGTCCATGACAGATTCACGGAAGCCACCCTTATCACGATCTCAGCGTTTTCAAACAGCGGACAGACGACGGCTTCATCCTGCTTCATGCGGCCGGCCAATGAGCCGTCACCTCAGGTCACGTGACCCAGAGCATCGAGGAGGCCTGAAGCTGACGGGAAACCCTAAAGCAGCCGTTCTGGCAATAACCAAAAACAGAGTAAACGAATTTCAGCGGCCAAACCGGGCGTGCTGAGCGATAAGGACGCAATGTTACTTTATTTAAAACCTTGGATTCAAGCCTGCCATGGAAGAAAGGACTAACAGTAAACAATCAGTAAACTGACTGATTAAAGAGAAATAAAGGGAGGCTTGTTCTTTTGAAATAACTGAGCGCTACCAGAAAACTGTAATAAAAGATATAAAAGATATGTGACTGATGTTTTCTTTTCATGATGTATGATCTGGGGGAGGCTACACTGGGAAAAAACACTGAATGGTGTGTCTGTACTTTCCTCGTATCAGAAAATCATTTTTTTATAACCCAAACACATTACGTCAGCGATGTACCGAGTCAATATCAGAGACTTATCATCGGTATTGGCTACCACAGCCCAATCCGAAGCCCGATTGGTTTCATTTCCTACGTCCGCCTAATCCGCGTCATATGCACAGCCTGTAGGGTTACGGGAACATGCTGCTTTAAGCCTAAGGCACACGGCTTGAGACTACAAACTATTGAGACGTCGGCCATGTGGAAATCCTTTAATTTGGAAACTTAAAGTAGCCCAACAGCCACCTTCGGTGTTCATAATGATGTCCTTTTGAGGTGAGGTAGCAACGGAGCATTATTCATAACGAATTTAATGAGGCGCTTACAGATACATAAGAATACTGCAACGTCGTGAGACTTACTCAGAGGATGAATGCAGAAATACCTGCACATGATTAGGCATATTTAAATATTTATTAAAAGAAATAAATAAGTATAAATACTGAATGGATTGGATCGGGACAGTCACACTGGAGGACGGCAATATGGGAGGTTAATGGGTGTAAAACTGTTTCCCAGGATTGGTTTGTTTAACGATCAGTTTTAGACCATACCCAGCGGGGGCTGGGGTGTTCTGCAGGGTAGAAACAACAACAGTGACTATAGGTTTGGATCATATGACAACCGGCGCACTGATACCAACCTGACACCCAGAACGGCATTAATTTTATTATTACATATTATATATTAACATTCTAGAAATTGCTAGTAAGCAAAAGGGCGTGATGATTTCGCTAACAGTTGAGGTCTCTCACAATTTGAACACGAAGCCACCTCTTTGTCGGGAACATGTGAACGACGCAGGATGGTCGCTTCCCCAAACATGTGACCCACTGTAAACCATAAACTCACACCCACAGCCAGAAAAACAAGGAACTGAAAAGGTGAACAATAACAGGAGCTGAAAAGCACTTTGTTGGAAATTGGGTTACGAGGTTTGGATATTCTGACCAGGAGACCGACGGTAGCATTTCCTGAAATGGTCCTCTGAAGCGTTCCAGAAGGGCGGTGTCCGGGCGCGTGCCGGCAGAGGGCTCAGGCGTCCAGTAGGGGGCGCTCACCTGAGCTCGGCAGCCAGCCTCTCCATGGCGGCCTCGCGCTCTTCGGCATCGAGCTGCGTGCGCTGCAGCACGGTGCGCAGCTCCTGCAGGTGGCACAGTGTGTCGGCCAGCTCCCCACGCACCGACTGCAGCTGCGTCTCCAGGAGCTGCGCGCGCTGCAGCGAGTTGCGCCGGTCCATCTCACTGCGGTGCAGCTTCTCCTCCAGGTCCACCACTGCAGGGCAGCACATGACTCCATCAGGACACAGACAGACTGCCACCAAAAATCGGAAATTCCCATAAATACATAAACACATATAACAAAGTCTCCCACAACAAAGAAAGACTCTAGGAGTTGTAATGCTCAGAATAATGACAGAAGGTATGGGACGTCACGTCTGACCCATTATACCCATTTCAGACTTCTTCTCCAGCTGGCCCTGGGTCTCCTGCAGCGTCTCCTCCATCTGGTTGAGCTGGGAGGCCTTGATGCCACTGTCCCTGCGCAGGTGCAGAAGCTCCGTCTCCAGATCGGTCAGCCCGTTGCGGCACGAGCTCATCTCTGCAGTCAGCTGCCTGCAAAAAGCACACGTGCTACGCTCAGCCGGTACACACCGGACTCTCGGCTCTGACACCGACGCGGATCGTCCGGATTCACGCAGCTCCCGTTCGGACTCCCTGGTGACACTGGCTCCAGAACCTCAGTCTGTGCTGGGGAATTTGACCTATCCGGTGCCTCGAAGTGCCTAAGTATCAGTTAAGGATACGGTCCTGCACAGCAGAGGAGTTGAACTGTTTTAGCCTCAGACAAGATGTGAAGCGAGGAGAGCTTATATACTCGTACAGGGACATTGGGGTCCTGAGACTCACGCACACCCAAAATACCATTTGTGGAGCATGTCAGATTAGTGTCATGGGACACCCTCCTCAGGCAGTCTGCGGCTAAGTGACATTCCATGCACAAGCAGCGATGTCACAGGGCAGAACCTCGGGAACAAACAAGAAATCTATTGAAAAAGGAAGAGAATATCCCTTTGGCAAGAAGTACAGAAAGGAATAACCGACCCTTTTACACGCTGATGACTGGCAAATTAAAATAGGTCAGACTGACGTTAAAGAGAGAAATAGCTTTAATCTTCCTTAAATGGACCTCATCCACCTTATTGTAATCCTTCATTTGCGATCCTTTCTGGTAAACAACTGCAAATGTGGCGAAATGGCAGCCAGATACTACCGGCACCTAAGATAATGGGACCAAGGACCCGAATCACCCTGTGACACACAAGGTTTCAAGCGAGGCATTCCGAGTGTCTCAGATTTTTATGAAGAAGGTCATGAGATGCAGGATGACTCCAGGAGAACATTTTGTTTGTTTGTATATGTAACTTGAGACTTTGACCCAGTTGTGGCCAGAACCTTGCAAGTCACAACTGAAAAGGGAAATAATTTGAAACCAGTAGATAATTACATTAGTCCTCATGGTTGATTGATAATCCAAATGTGATTAAAACACAAAGGTGTTCATCTTCTGGACTAAAGCCAATCTATAGTACCAAAAGGTTCTTCTTGCTTTGGGTGGGGTCGTAGGCTCCCTGGCCGGTAGGTGCAGTTCTACTCTGGGGGTGTCAGGTATGGGCCGACACACACTGCAGCCAGAAGGTTCACAGCGGAGGTGTGAGGCTCTACCCTTACGTGACAGACGTGGAGAGGGCTGCGGCCTGCTGTCCTTTCTTCAGAGCCTCCTCTGTGGCCTCCTGCACCATCTGCTCACTTCTCTGCAGCTGCTGGGCCCCAGCTGCCCGCTCTCTCAGCAACTCCTGCTCCAGTCTCCCTACCTGGGGTATTCGGTGAGGTGGGGGAGCAGCAGCGGTGGGACAGATTTAAGCCACAAGTAACTTCAGTCCAACATCAAACCTACTGCTCGGCTCCATGCAGTGGTTAAGGTACCGAATGACTTATCAGAACAGCCACTGGGACTTGAAATTATTTACTTCAGGAAGCTTATCTCCAAGACCGCAAGCAACAAGAACCCTAGAGATGTTTAACCGTTATTACATGGAGCTGTAAGACTTCCTGTCTGAGAGGAGGACCCCCCCTAAAGCCAGCGCGTGGAGGCTGATGTTAGAAGACGGTCTGTTTATCAAGAAAGCGTTTCTGTGCTCAGCTATCAAACTTTTTACTTTTACTATAAGATAAAGAGGCTGAAGACGGAACGGGAGTAGCAGCAAACAAATCGGACACAGGAGAGGAGTGCATGTTTAACCTTTCCCATACAAATGAGTTTAGTATGCTATATTAAACATGAGTAATTAATTCAGAATGCCGACGTGTACATAGTGCGTACTAGGCAGCTTACCTGGCTCTCCAGCTGGGCCTGACACTCCTCCAGCTCGGCCACACGGGCGGCGCTCTCCTGCAGCATGGCCTGCTGCCGCTGCAGGCTGAACTGGAGCTGCACGTTGTGCTCACTGGAGCTCCGGGAAGCCAGGGCACTGTCCTCAAGCTGAACACGCAGGGCGTCCACCTGCCAAACGGAACGGCTTGCTGTACACTGAAGCCTGAACAACATAGCTGAAGCAGAACTTCAGCTTAAATGCTTACTGGTCTGTAAAACCTTATAAATGCTAACAAATCTGTTACTGTTTCGTAGCTCTTCCTGTTAAACCGTCACCAGTGATTATCAAATAAATACTTTTTGCGCAAAAATTAATCCAATATCCGTAGCAGTTTTACTGGAAGCCAACTCAAATGAGCACATATTATAAATTCCACAAAAAGTACACAGGCTGATTGCATTTAATTACATCTAAACATGCACTGCATCAAAGTGAACCATCACAGGGAAAGAAAATAAATAAATAAGGAATCACCAAGGGGGGGAGCACACAGACACACACACACACACAAACAGACACACACACACACACGCACACACAGTCAGGCCAGGCGGGACCCACGCCCCTCTCCTCTCCACCTCGGAATCCTTCTTCTCCAGCTGCTTCCCTAACTGCTCCTTGGCCTCCTCCATCTGCCGCACGTAAGTGCTCAGCTCCTCCTTGCACACCGCCAGCGCCTCCTCCAGACCCTTAACCTGACGACAGGCACTGCCACAGACTCAGCACATCCCCACCGAGAGCCACGTTCACAGTCACCCCTTCAAACTCCCAAAGTTATTACAAGTGCAGAATGAATAGCACTGAAAGTTTAAAATTTACTGTGAGAAACGTGACATTCGGCGGTCAGACAGCTAACAGCTTACTTTTAATATTAGAGATAAAGTATGCAGCTACACTGACAAATATTAAATGATAATTTCATCTGATCAATTCACCATTTTTATATACTTTTGGCTTACGCGTCATCCAAAAATATCCCCATATCCCCAACAGACAAGTCACAAATAACAGAAATGTCAAATTGGGAGGGACGACTACATATTTCACTAAAATATTTACAGACGGATCTAAGTGATTCTTCTAGACGTGACTGGTCACATGCGCGGCGGCCCTCGTGGGAACGGCGGCGCGGAGGCAGATCCACTGCCGGCACGGACCTCGGCACAGGACTGGGCTGCCTGCTCTCTGAAGGCCCGCAGGGTGTCCTCGGTGCGCCTGGCTGCCAGCTCCTTCTCCTGTCAAGGGCACCGCCGTGAGGTTACAGCAGGTGATGCGGTCAGAGCACTTCCCTCCACGAGGACCTGGACCAGGACACGGGGGCTGACCTCGGAGAGCCGATCCAGGGAGAGCTGGAGGGCCTGGACCCTCTGCTGAGCGTCCCGCCTCTCCTGCCGTGCACTGCCCGCCGTACGCTCCAGCTCCAGGACGACAGCCTGCTTCTGGTCCAGAGAGAGCTGCAGCTGGGAGGAGACAACATGGCTGTGTCTCTCTCTCACACTCTCACACACACACACACACACACACACACACACACGTATGATCACATTCTCACCAGCTCGACCTGGCTCTCCAAGTCCTTCCGTTGCTGTGAGACGGCCTTCTGGAGGGCCTGTTGGAAGTCCCTCTGCTTCCTGTCCAGGAGGGAGCGGAGGTGCTCAGCGCGGCTGGTCTGCTCCTGAGAACACAGTGGGCCTGGATCACGCGGGAGCCTGGCTTGGGGCCGCGAGGCGGCTCAGGGCCAGAGTCCGCGGACTTTGGTAACTTTGGAAAAGCAGTTCTTTTAAAAATTGAGCTACACAGTAAGAGAGACGCTAATGTGACACCTGACCACAGCCATGAAAACAGCCCGAAGCCATCATGACCTGTCCCAAGCTAGCGGTTAGCATAGCACTGCACAGAGACATTGTCATCCCTAAATTACCTTAAATACAGGCCAGGACTTAAAGACTGACATTAATGAGAGTAAAAAAAGCTACTTCCACATTGGCAATTAACAGGCCACACCACAGCAGGTAA
>JAODLC010000047.1:2346406-2360089 GCA_026781145.1 Hippopotamyrus pictus
CACCACCCTCACCACCCCCACCACCATCATCACCACCACCACCACCATCATCATCATCACCACCACCCTCATCACCACCACCCTCATCACCACCACCCTCATCACCACCACCCTCATCACCACCACCCTCACCATCACCACCATCACCATCACCACCATCACCACCACCATCATCACCACCACCACCACCATCATCATCATCACCACCACCCTCATCACCACCACCATCACCATCATCATCACCACCACCACCCTCACCACCACCACCACCACAGCGGGTAGGTGCTAGGTCTGGGGCCTGGTCCTCACCTGAGCGAGAAGCTCGGTGGACCTCCTCAGCTTGGCCAGGGTCTCCAGGGAATGGCCGCCACGCTTCCTCTTCCCCTTCTTTGCCACCCCATTTGTCATCTCACTACAAAAACAAAAAAGTTTACAGGTCCCCCCTAAAAAAAAAAATCACACTAATCCTTACCACAGAAACGGCCGTTTAATCTTACATGCATCTGTTGTCTGAACTGCAAACTGTCTGGGTGCTGGAAATGCGTTAAGTCGTAAGTCGTGATATGGCCGTATGTTTGATCTTTCCTACACAGCAGATCTGAATCGAAATGCTTCGATCACTGGCTATCTGATACACAGATGAAAGGAGGCAAGAAAAAAACGTTTTGGTGGGGGTGGGGGGGCATCGCAGATGTATTACCACAAAGATGTCTGTAAGGTCACATCAAATGAGGCTTTATCTGCCATTTGGACAAGTATGAGTCAACGGAGTGCTTCTGTTTTCACGTATCACGCTCAGCACAGCCTGGGCTTCCAGCATAAGCTCGCTCACTCCTCCGGTGCCCCTGGGGCAAATTTTTTGGCCAGAGGACCTCGCTCAAAAGTCCAACACCAATGGGACTATTCTGCCGAACACAGGATTCAACCCAACAACCTTCCGATCACAGGCACGGGGGATTAACCCACCGAGCCGCACGCGAGCGTCACGCTACAGAGCTCATCCGCAGCAGGAGGCCCAGCGCTCACCTGGGCGCCAGGATGGGTTTGGTGGACTTGCGGCCCTTTATCTTGATTTCATGAGAAGCTTTCTCTGGCTCGCGGTCAGCCTGTAGGTCCGAGTTCTTGGGTGCCGGTGGGAAGCGGATCCGCAGTCCGAACAGATGCTTCTTCTTCTTAATCTCTTTCCCAGACATGAACCTGTGGGGGTGGAGGGATCAGACACGGACACGTCGCTCAGCTATCACCCGCGTAGCCCCGAACGTGGAGAGGTGGCGTCGGACCCTGAACTTACATGGTGTGATTGCTATTCAACGCTTCCAGGATGCTGTCGTATCTTTCTGATTTAGGAGTGTCCCCAAGCTGTGGTGGAGAAACAGGACAAATAAAACTTCTGACAAAACATCTCATTTATAAACTAAACCAAGATTAAACATTTCAGACATACCACCCTCCTGGACCACATACCAAATGGAAATTGATCAGAACCCCCCCCCCCCCACCGAAAACTGACCTCCCCAAGCTGTAGTCTGTCCCAGTTTTCGTTGATGTAGGTCATAAGTTCCAGCTCAGAATCAAAATATTTCTTTTTGTGAATGACGCTGAGGTTGTAAAGGCTCAAATGAGCCATGTCTGCCCTGTGAATGAGGGGAGGGAGGCTTCATAAGCAGGAAGTCTTCAGGCATTATGGGAATTATGCAGACATGCCATGTGAGAGTTACGTGGATGCAGGATAGCGATGCGACGATGTGGAAATTTCAGCTGATATGAAATATTTTGCTAATGTCACAGATACTGATAAATGGCTAACTTTCGAGCGGCGCGAATCTTTAGCGAAACTTTATAAACAAAGTGTATGTTCACATCATATAACATGCAGTGCTACGTCAGAGAAGCAGGGGAGGCGAGGATCTAAATGCTGAAGGGGCTGACGGACCCCTCGTCCTCCACTGGAAAACAGCGGATTGTTCAATGCCCCCTCATCTCCATTGTTTTAGCAGATATAGCTTTAGCTTTGGTGCTGATACTTGGAATACTGACTTAAGTGTAAATATCGACCAGGAATATCAGCCAAGACTGACACATCGGACTGACGCCACTGCCTTGTTTTTTTTAATGAATATCGACCAACATATTGTGCATCTCTACTGTAGGAGGTGTTCACTGCCACTGCACATAACGCTGCAAACCGTTAGAGACTCACCACTGCAGGGGAAGACGTTTGAGGTACTCCGGTCCAGAATTGCAAACTGAACAAATAAATAGATAGAACCTAACGTGAAAGAAGCACAAGGATACATTTAAGTCTCACTCAGGCTCCGCCCACGAGTCAAGTGTCCAGAGAGGCTGCGTGGTGAACGGGGGAAGGGAGAGGGGCTACCTGTCTCCAAACAGCATGGGCTTCTGAAAGCACTGGATGCACGCCTCGTGGAACCACTGTTTGCACTGATTGCACTGCAGCATCTTCAGATACCAGCTGGGAGGAGGTCAAGCTACGTGTCAGTCAAGGAATACTAGCGACGGAAAGATAAATGTGTATTTGGGAAATTTGTTTAAAAGAAAATATGGAAAAAGAGAGCGCAGGCTCTGATTGTGGGGTTGGGAGTGTCTGGCCGTGGGCGGAGTGTCTGACTCACTCCCCGGGGCCCCCGCAGTAACAGTAACACTGCTGCAGGTTGGTCTTGTGCCCCTGGTCCCACACCAGGTCCTGCAGGGCGTACGGCAGCGAAAGCTTCATCTCCTGCAAGGCTTTGGCGTTGGGCCCCTTCTTCAGTGCTCCTCCCCTCTGCCGTAAAGCACACACACAAAGGAGGTCTTTACGGGACCGGTCCGGGCCCCCAGCGGACGCAGGGAGGGGGCCGCAGACCTCCGGGGCCTCACCTTGGTGGTGGTGGCGAACACGCACTGCCGACAGCGCCACTTCTCGTCGGAGCCAATCACGCTGGAGTCGATGTTGGGGGTGTGGCACAGCTGGTGGTAACCTAGGCATCGAGGGGAGGCCGTGAGGACGTGCGGGTCCCCCACCCCAGTCCCCCACCCGGGGGGCAGCGTGACGTACCTTGGCCGCAGTTGTCGCAGATGACCATCTCGTTAGGAGCGTCGGAGCTCTCCTCCTGGCAAATGGTGCAGACCATCTCTGCCCCACCCCCACCGCTGGCCCCTGCAACACACAACGGCGCGTCATGCTATAGTCCCGAGAGGAGGGGGGGGGGGGCACAAAACAGGGGAAGGAGACTGCCTGCGGGTACAGACCAGGAGAGGAAGTTCTCAGGACAGGCTAGGAGATAGCGGCCATTCTGCTCGGACGGCTAGCGCCTACGGCAACAGGAACTATAACATGTAGTGCCACGAATAAATATCGTTCAAAGATAGATTATGTGCAAACGGACATCAAGCCACCATCTTCTAAAGGCTCGATTTCACGTAAAACCAAAACTCAACCTAACACTAAACAGCAAATACTCAGTCGCGAACAGGATGGATTCACCACACTGCAAACTGCGGCGAGACATTTACAGGACGACACTGATATCGCGAGTCAGCCAGGATCCGACGGCGGCTCACGGCCACACCGCTGCTACGATGGGACAGAGAACACGGAAACACTGCGGACCGAAAGGGGATCCATACACGTTACACTCACGGACAGCGAGACACTGAGAGTACCTTCCCTAGTCTTGTCTCCGGGGGCCATGCCGGACTTTTTGTGTAAGCCCAGAAACTCTTACGCCTGTCAACTGTCAGAGATAAATTAAAGATAACTGAGGCGGAATGGAGCAGAATCAAACTAAACCAAGGAAAATAAATAATAATTATAATTAATTATAATAATGATGATGATGATAAATAAGATTATTAATAAGATCATAAAGTGAATAAGAGCCAAAACAAACTTAAATCACAGAGCAAAAATCAAATTTGAAAAAAAAAAAAATAACTGAAATGAAACAACAGTGGCTTAGTTGGTCAGTCTTCAACTGGAATTATCTGTGGAGAAAACGAACAGGCATGAATAGAAAGGGTGAGACACACGCGCACACACACACACAGCTACACACAAAGGCTAGGGTGCAGAGGCACGGCAGACACAAAGCAGGAGACCAGCGAGCGCTCACCTGTCTGAATATCCTTCCAAAGGACCCAGGATTTTGAGCGATCTTCGAAGACAACAAAACAGCGATGCTTGTGTTTGTTTATCTGGGAGAGAGACAGCATGCAGACTCACGTCAGGGGAACGATGTCTGCCTTGCACATGGCAGCCCAACACATGTTTAAGGGGAAGGCTATGAAAAAGAGATACCTTTTTGATTGTTCCGAGATAATAGAGGCCATCGGACCATCGTGCTAGGACATCCTGGCCCTCCTCAAATTTGCTAGCGAGCTTGGTGGCGCTCTTCGGCCCATCCTTAAATGAGACCTTGGCCAGAGACAAGGCTGACTTCAGCTGGCTACGGGAATGCGCTTTCAGATGAGCAGGCAGGTTCTCGGCTTCCGCCGTGTCTCTGCTCGCAAACACAAGTAATAATTAAGACAAAAAACACAGTCCAGCCAGAGCAACACTTGGAAAACTTTAGCGAGTAAGACAGAGCAGTCATTCCTTAAACAACCGACTGCACACAATGAGAATCTCTCCACCCCGATATTCATGCGAAACGCACAAAAAAACAGCATGAAACGCGGCGCGCCTCTGCCAGCTCGGCTGCAGATGCCGGTAAATACAGCCCCTAAATTCTTAGTGCTTCGGAAGTTAGTGGGAAAATTATTAGGAAAACAGAATGACAATAAAAGGTGGGGGACGGACATGTCAGCAGCGCTCCGCGGCGGAGACCCACGGTCGAGCCAAAATAAATGGCCGAATTTACGGCGATGAGAGTGTTGATGCCCCCTATCCCCCTGCTCCTGTGAACAGTTGCCTTTTGTTTGCAGGCGGGCCGGTGAAACAATGAAAAGGCACATCCATGCCCGGGTTTGAGAGGCGCCGGGCGCCGTCTGGGAGTGGATGCGCTCCGCTGCACGCCGCCAATGCGCGCAAATCATTGTTATAATAACTATTATTTACAATAAACTTCGGCACCGGCGGGGGAAACGTCGGTCCGGCGGCTGATTGCATGCATTTTCCTGACCGAAACGTTTCTCTTTTATGCACCGAGTAGTATGCTCAAAGGGGGTGGGGGGAAGTGGGAGGAAAAAAAACACGGAGCAAATGTTAGCCATGTAACTCACCTCATTCGGTCACTTAAGAGGGTCAAAACGCTTCATATATTAAAAACAATCGGCCTGGACCGATAATGCGCGTCCCCCCACCACCGCGCCGCGCTTCCGTTCTCCGCCGGCAGCTCCGCCGCGCCGTCCCGGGATACACGATCGTATATGTGTTTGTTAGTTTTTATTTTGGAAATCACAAGCGGCTAGTCCTCCCCCAGCGCAGCACGTTCGCCATTTTGCTTTCCCGCTGAGACTGGGTTGCATTGTGGGAAGAGAGCAAACAGGCACGGCAGCCAGTCCGCGGCTCCGACATCCCCGTGTGCGGCGATGACGGCGGCGGGCGGGCGAGCGCTGGCGCGTGCCCGCGCCCCTCTTTGTTTTCTTTATTCTTATTGCTATTATTAACATTAGCGGTAGTTTTTAAACCTGAGAATTGCATTCATTGTCCAGTCACTTGATGTTTTGAAATCAGACGATATGGTTTGCAAAAATACAGGGGACATGCCACTGTGGAAGCACTCAGTGGGGTGGAGAACAGATTAACTCGTGTTCAACTTCATTTTTTCCCTGTAAATATCGATAACCCGGTAGGAATAGACGTTCATTCATTTAAACGAGGCGTGTCCGAACCACGGAGACGCGCGTTAATTCGTTGTGCTTCTGTACGAAAGATACAGGAAATGCTCCTTTTGCGGACGCCGACGGACCCAATAAAGTTAGTTCTCCTTATGTGGAGACTAGGATACATTTGCTAAGTGCGGTATGATTCAAAACCTACTCTGACTATTAAAGTGTCTATCATTTATCTTCATTGTGACATATACTTATCTGCAATACTACCAAGAAACGAGCCTAAGCTTCTGAATCTTAACTTGCACTGAAATTAAAATGAAGGCGAAAGTAAGTAAAAATAAATTTTTTGTTCACATCACATTTTCTTTTATTCTCCAAATCAAGCGAACAGAATTAATTTTAATAGAATGAACAGAATGAATTTAAAGTTTTACTCGACTGATGACCGCATTTCTTATGTAATGGCATATGTGGCGCTGTCGTTAGTAACGACCCCCCAGCTGTCAGGACATTGCCAGGTGAAACTGCAAAGTCGCCGAAATCTGCAAAAAGCGCTGGACATCTCTGCGATCAGCAAGTTCCATGCTGATCCCCGCAAACACGTGGGGGCGCTGCTGTACCGTCAGGGTTTGACAGCTTGTAATACGAGGTAACCATGAAATGAATGCTGCGATGTTGTATCTCTGTCTCTCCGTCGTTTCTGATGATCTCCTTTCTAATATTAACCTGTTACCATGTATATTATTATCTCTACATTGTATTTTTCGAGTCTTCTGATTAATAAAGTAATCTATCTATCTATCTATCTATCTATCTATCTATCTATCTATCTATCTATCTATCTATCTATCTATCTGACTATCCATTATGCACTGTAACCTGGTTAAATTATAATTATGACATCTACGACACGGGTTGTGTGCTATTAATTAATAAGTGGCACACGCTCTTTTTCGGCTCGCCGTCCTTTTGATTAGAGGTTGAGTTCACTTGGTGTACCAGTTAAGTAAAAGTCTGTGGGCAATTGCGACAGCGATGTCTAGTCATTCTGTAAATGTTTAATCTGATATGTATTTCTCATGTAGTAAAACTTACACAGAGTGTTATAAGACAAAAAAAGAAGAACCTATTTTATCCGGCGTGCAGAGGAACATTTTGATATGCAAAGAGCGTGCAGACCTTACAGTCAGTGTTTTACAATAAAAAATACAGCCCAACAGGTGTCGGAGGACGTTGCCCCTTCTCAAGTAACACACTAGAAATTATTTACAACGCTTCACTTTTGTCAAGGTGAAATAAATCAATATATATCTAATCAATACTTGTTCTAAAACGTGGCTATATACATTTCGGTTCACTCATTTTTAAATAAGACATATCTGCGGCCTGACTCATAGCGGGAGGGGGGAGCGGAGCTCTCGCATTCTTATAACTGCGTCCCAGCAAGTCGGCGCATAAAGAGGCATTTTCTGTCGGCGGCAGGAATTGAGTCTGCGCCTTTATCGGCGGCGCTCGCCGAACATCCAGCGGTGTTTCTGCTCACAGCTGCAGTGGCCAGAAATGAGCAGGAACCGGGGAGGCGCTTTCGATGCCAGCGGAGACTGACTTGGCAAACGAAGGGAGAGACGGGAATCGCTGGGTAATGGAAACTCTTAATTTCGCCCGTATGTCCTGGGATTGCCGACATATCGCATCGAGATGATGTCGCCGTGGCTGTATCGACGTATTATAACCATATATTGAATTGTTCAGTGTGTTCTTAATTGAGCTTCTCTTTCGCAGGTTGATGTGGTGAGATGTGCTATTTTTGCCATGGCGAGGGGTCTGATATCATGGGCCTGGCTGAGAAAGCCTTACTGTATTCAGGTAAGTCGTCGGAAAGCGCTTTCTTCATATACAGCTGGCCAGCTATTCGGATTTTTTTTTTTTTTTTTTTTTTTCATTTGTACTGGGGGGGGGGGCAGTGCTGGCCCCCGTTATGATTTGGATCAGACAGGGGCGTTCAGCCAGAGGCAGAAAGCAGCATTAAGATAGTTTTTGCTGTCGCAATTTCAAACTTTAAATTTTGTCTTCCTCTTTTTTCCATTTCATTGCTCGGCACTGCGGCGGTACGTGTTGGGGGCATTCAGGAGTGCGCCTCGCGAAGCACATTTAAAGGCATGCTGTCGTGGCTGAATGCTGAGCAAATATCTCTAAAGGTGTAGAGTAAATACATCGTGTTTCCCCGCTGAACTTTACAGTAAGACCGCAGCAGCCGGCCATTCATTGCCGTGACGTTTGCATTAATGTGTGTGAACATGACGGGCGCCTAGGCTCCGAAAGGTGCAGAAAAATCGATGTCAAATACTAACAATATGGATCTGGAAACGATTTTCAGCTATCAGGGCAGGTTGCTTGGGCTCTTTGCGAAGTATGTCGAAACCAGACACGGACACAGACCCTTGCCAGCGAAGTCTGGGTCTCTACACTAATTTAGGAAAAGTTATTTATGTGTACCGTGAGCTTTGCTCTGGATGCGCTTCGGGAAATCAGCACTGTGATTTTATAAGGGTGTTTATTGGATGCGTAGTTATTACATTCGAACTATCTGTGTTCAGCTTCCGCCAGTGTATGTAGAGCCATACTGAGGTGAGGTGAAACACCAGACCAGTTCCTTCCTTATGGGGCTTGCTAATAAAAAACTCTCTGTACTATATTAGTATGAAGTATGTAGTAGTAGGAAGCGTTCAGTTTTTCAGGAGCAATGACAAGATTATCTTGACTGCTGCAGTCTATCTTTTGTAGATACTCAGTCTATATCTAAAATTGACCTTCTTCAGGTGGCATTAAATGTAGGCCAGAGTAACGTGAATTAAATCGCACTCTTATTTTCCTGTTTGACTGTTTGTACTAAAAGGGAGATTGTGTCTAAAACCCCTTATTTAAGACCCAATTTGACTTCATTATGGCGTTTGTTTATTTGGAAATAATTCACCATGTCATGTGGGGGCAGACTCTGATGCGGTTTGGTTTCTGCTCTGTTTACTCCGGACCTAGGAAATTTAATCAGCAAATGGGGAGCCCCCCCCAAAATCAGCCACTTAAATACTGTGCTGCCCGCTTGGCCCCCCCGGTGCCGGAGGCCCGTTACTGTGTTGGGCGGAAGCGTCTCCTGGTCACTGCACCATGGGGTACCCCCCACCCCGGCAGAGAAGTTAGAGAAGTGAGGCAGTGTGACGGTCTTGGGGAGCTGATCTTTAATACCTATAGTCTGCTTCCTTCCACGTTGCCAGATGGGGTTATGAAAACCTGCAACGACGCAGCCTGAAAAACACAAAAACACTGAAGGAATTTCTTTTTTTGGGGGGGAGAGCGAGAATTCCTTAATGCGTACTCAAGGCCCTTCCTGTTGGAACTTGGAGGCTCTGTGTTTTGGGGGGGTTGTATCTATAACATTGTGGGGACCAAATGTTCTTCCCACAATGAGGTAAAACCTGTTACTTTTCAGCTTGGGGACATTTTTTGGTTCCCACAATATAAACCTCAATTTTATAAGAATCTGTGAATGCAATCAAAAAACTAAAAGTGCCAAAAGTCTTTTATTTTGTTTGGTTGCTTATGGTTAAGGTTAGGGCTTGGTGGGGGTTATGGTTGTCATAATTGGGATTAGGGTTTTTCTCATAGAATTGAATGGGAAGTCCCCACAAAGATATGAAAACAGATGTGTGTGTGTGTGTGTCTGTGTGAAACATCTAAAGTTTTTGTTTCTGAGCTGACAGTAATATTGCACTGAAGACATTTAACTGTTACTCAAAGCGATGGTGGCAAGTTTGTCTCACAGGCAATTATACTGTAATATAATATTATTATGTAAGTGAAGTGTAATGTAATATCCTACATACCAGCGATATTCTGCTGGGTCGAGGCAGGAGCAGAGGTGGGTAGCTGGATGCGTGTGAACCAGACCGGTCACAGACCTGGATATGCTTTTAAGGCATCTTGGCAAACGGTGGTGAGGGGGCTGTGGGTGCTTCACAGGTACAGTTATGCCACAGAGACCCCCCAGTCCTGCTTCTGACAGACTTCATGCTCAGGTTTACTGGACCAAAGGAGAAATTCCAGCCACATTTTCTGTAATTGTGCGTAAAATGTTACGTGCTGAGATGCATGAGATTTCTGGGGTCTAAATGACATTACATCCTTTGGTGTTTGTGTACTAATACTAGAGTCTGTACATCAGGTAAACGGATGGCTTTAGGAAGAGGTTGGGCACTGCCCAGAGTGCAGCAGGACTTTGACAGAGTGTAGTTTGGCCTCTTGGCCAGCAGGAGCACCATCGTCTGGGTGTAGCTGCGACTGGGACCCCACCTTGCCACTGCCGTATAAAGTAACAGCCCATTCTCCATACTTGGGCCTCTTCAACAAAGATTTTTTTCTCTAATTCCATTTTGTCCCTGGGGGAAATATTCTGCTGATGGCTTGTTTTTCGGTATAGTTTTCAGTCCTGAAATTAATTTCTATTATGTGTTTTTTTTTCTTTGCAATAATCTTTAAAAAATTACCATATCAAATTTATGAGCATTTTTCTGAGGAAGATCTTTCAAAACTAGCTCTGCACGATGAACTTAGGTTGCATTTAAGTCTTGTAAGCCAGCAGGAAGATACTCTCGCCTGAAGTTGAGTAATACACAGAATTCGAGCTATAATAAGAATTGTTCTGTTTTCTTTTCCGTTTTCTTCATTGGTGAATGTTGTAGCCCGCCATTCAGTCAGGTTGATGCAAGAGCTGACAGACGTCTTTGTCGATCTTCTATGGGGTTTAAAATGTCACAGGAGGATGGTGAAAGTACTTTCCGGAAAGGAAAAATACTTCAAATCCTTCCCTGCTTGTACAGACGCCAGAAATGTTTTGCCCAGTGGGGAGGTGTATTGTGAGGAAGGGGAGCCCCGCAGTAGCGTTGAGGAGTCTGTCGTCGGACCCTGTCGTCGGACCCTGTTCACGGGCCGTCGATACGTCACCGTGGTAACTAGCGTTACACGCCGCCAGCGAAGGGGTTTACGGTCACCAAGGCTGTGCTGGCAGAGTGGCCTGCAGACATGTGTGTGCATGAATGTGGGAGAGAATGAGGGAGGAGAGAGAGAGAGAGAGAGAGAGAGAGAGGGGGGGGGGGGGCTTTTCCTCCAGGGAGGACAGATTCATACCAGTTGCTGTAGTCTCAGTCTTCGCTAAATCTGCACGGGGCACATTGAGGCCCGGTAGGACGTCTTTGTCCGCTGTGTTTCCTGCGTCCCACTGCCGGTTCTGGTAGTAGGAACACCCCCCCGGCACCGCCAGAGGAGTGCAGCCGGTCAGACCGGGCACCTTCATGGCTCGTTTGTCACGTCTCACATCCCTGTTCTCACCCTTTTTTTAACCGTGTCAGGAGTGGAAGAGGCTCACTCTGTCCCTTCGCACTACAGCCCTCACCCAAATCACCAGAATGACTGTCTGATTTCGGAGATATAAAGGGTTTTACAGCTTTGATTGATGATTAATTCCTGGAAAATGTGAGTGCTAAGAGAATGCCATTAAGAAGCACTGTGGCCCCTTCTGGTGGGTCCCTTCAGGTCCCTATTCTGTGTATTGTGGGGGGGGCTCAGTTCCTGTTTACCGCAGCCCAGCCACACATTTGCGTGGGGCCCCCGCTTCTGGCTCTACTCACCAGTTCTTTAGTTTTTGAAACCTCACCTGAGGGGGTCCCTGAAGTGACTTTTTCAGTGGGACCACAGAAACGGTACCCCCTTGACGGCACCCCCCAGACGGCACCCCCCAGACGGCACCCCCTTGACGGCACCCCCTTGACGGCACCCCCCAGACGGCACATGCAAGCTCTGGTCACACACCAAGGCCGGATATGCAGGAGTGAATCAAACGCGCCCCTTCAGTTTCACCTCCTCGCCCTGTGTGGTGGGCTCCCCAGGTGCCATGAAGGGACAATGACAATGCCTGCATGTTCCTCCCACTCGGCGCTGGTGCCCTGAGGATCAGCACCCTGGGCGTCGGCGCCCTGGGGACAGCTTTCCCCGGCGTTACCCGCAGTTCAGAACACGGAGAGGGGCACGCCCACACTGATCCAGTTGCTTTGTGCAGCTCTGCTCCGTGCCGGGACCAGCGATGACCACCCCCCCAAGTTACTTGCCTGGCGTCTGTTGCATTAACTCATCGTATAGCCCCCCCCACCTCTGCGTCATCGAGTGTCTGCTCCTGACCGCCTCTTCTCTTTCTGAGGCCGACCACACAGCCAGACGTTCATATTTATTTACATAGCAGATGCTTTTGTTCAAAGTGACGTACGAGTGAGGAAAGATCAGGGCCAGAGCGCGGGGTTGGTCTTTCTCAAGGGCCCGGAGATGATATGACTGCTCTGTAGCCTGTGGATTTGAACCCGCGACCTTCTGGACACAGACACTGACCCACCACCGCAGAGACGTTCCGTGAAAGCTGCATTTCTTTTGTCCTATTTCGGTGACCGGCGGCGCTGGGATAGCAGAGCGGACACAGGGATAAGCAGGGATATTGGAGCGCTCCATTTGTGTTCTTCCAAAAAACGGTAGCATTTCTGATCTCCTTTCTGGCCCGTGGCACGAAACGGCCCATCGCCAAGCGCTGCGCGGGGCTCAGTGCTGCCGAGACGAGCACAGCCTGGAATGCAGGCGTGAGACCAGGCGATTCTGGGATTGTTTCTCGAGAGCTCTGCGTTCGTTCACGTCTGAGAATGGAAACTAGAGGCGCCCAGAAGTGAAGTGCGGGTGCTGAATTTACAATTTATGACTAATTTAACACGTATAATAAAAGCCAAAATGCATAAAGGGTTTGGCTGTTTTTTTTTTAAAGCTTGTCCCATAGGCCAACAGCATCTGCCTACCCGTGGGTGTGACTCATGGAGAGGTTCTTGCCATGACAAATTTGTATTCATACCCCAGCCAGCAGGGGGAACAGTTGAGCAAACTCGTAACTCCTCATTCCATGTGGCGACCTCCGCTCCATGCAGTGGCAAACACTGAAATGAAAATATATTGATTGGCCGTGCTGATTGGTGGACGATGTGTCACCGCTTTACCCTGTCCCCACTGTCCTTCGGCCCGGCCAGTCGGTTTGTGCAATGGAACGGAAATGCTTCCGGTGGATCGAATCTTTACCGTTCGGCATTTCGTCCACCTGCCGTGTTTTAAAAATGGTTCTGTTTCCTTTTTTCTCTGGTTTATCCAAACTTTCACAAACACGTCTGCAGTATTGCCGGCACGCTTGAGACTGGATATCTGCGATGTGATCTCAGTGTCAGCAGCTCCTGTGTCTGTTTTACTTCCTGCTTCTAATTTGTTTCGCCCAAACAGATCATTGGCAGAGCAGGTATTTCTCACGCTGACGGATTCGTGCTGCGCTCCGCCGTCGATTCTCGTTCCTCTCTGAGATGAGTCCCCAGGATTTATCTGTCATTCCAGAGTCATATTTATGGCCTTTCTCAGGATGACGGTGGCACGGCGGCGATGTCTCAGTGTTCAGACTCCTCTTGACAGAGAGCCACTGAACCCCTGGAAGGAGAGTGAGATCCAGGAGGTGGTCAGGGGGAATTTCCTGGAAGGATCCAATTTCATCTTAGCTGAATTTAAGAAATAAAAAAAACCCAAGAGTAACCTCACTTCCTCTAGTGTCATGCTGAACCTGAGTCAGCTCCCCCCCCCACCAAACTGCTGGTCTTGTGGCATCTCTGGAGCTCTGTCCCCCTGGGGTGTCAGATTTGTCCCAGAGCCAAGAAGATCCAGTAAGCGTGATCCGCTGACCAACTGTGTGTCTCTGGAAGTCCACCGCAGCAATGCTGGATCAAAGGCTTCTGGAGAGAGGACCTGCCTCAGCTGAGGCCGAGGGCATGAGGCTCGGGGGGGGGGGGG
>JAODLC010000047.1:2367177-2388530 GCA_026781145.1 Hippopotamyrus pictus
TATTCTTGGTATTACTCTTGTACTCTTTTCTTGCTATCTGTCTTGAGCTGTGGTAACGCACAAATTTCCCCACTGTGTGATCAATAAAGTCCTATCTTATCTTATCTTATCTTATCTTATCTTATCTTATCTTATCTTATCTTACCTTACCTTACCTTACCTTACCTTAATGTCATTCAAGACAAAGGCCACCGCAGTAATGGAAACGGCCAACTCGTATCTCAGGATTAATGTATCGCGCCTCGGTTTGTGCCTGTGACCGCTGGCTGATGGCTCTTCGTCGCCCCCTTCTGGCTCTGGCAGGCTCGCTTCTCCTACCTACGTATGAAGTACCTGTTCTTCTCCTGGCTGGCGGTGTTCATCAGCAGCTGGGTGGTGTACGTCCAGTACTCGTCCTACACGGAACTGTGCCGGGGTCACGAGTGCAAGAAGACCATCGTAAGTAGGGGGCGCTCACGCTGGGATTCTGACTGCAAATGATGGGGACAGAGCCCCTGTTCACCACCAACCAATAGAGCGTTATTTACATTTATTTTGTTTAGCAAACGCTTCTGTCCAAACCGATGTACAAGTGAGGCAAATAGCACATTACAGACACAGACGTCGAGGTGTCGATTAGGTGTAAGTGCAGTTAGGCTGAGCTCAGGGTGGCCCAGGGTGACTGTCACAACCCCCCTCCCCAAAATCGAGCCATTGCTTTAATCATTTCATTTCATCATCATCATCATCATCATCATCATCATCATCATCATCACCTCTGTACTGTTGCAGTGTATGTGTGTGTTTTCTGCATGACTAGGAATGTGAGTCAGGCCCCTGTTTGCTGATCGCATAATGATAAAAGGCGGATTATGAGTCACCGAATGCCGCAGGGCTTTAAGCCAAATGGGATTTCAGAGTGAGGGTCTGGTTAAATAGCCCCCGCTGCCGCATGTGTGGCGGATAAAGCCCGAGTGCGGAGCGGACGCTGCCCCCGTGTCGGGATTACGCACAGCTGGCTGTTTATCTAGCCTGTCGTCTACAGACAGTGGAATTAGCGCCTGGTTCCCCCAAAAGACAGCTCTAGCTTGGGCCTGGCTGATGGTCTCCCAAACATCTTCCTGCCACCTGGGCTCTCTCTCAGCCAGGACCCCTGATTTCCTTCTCTGCTGCTGGAGGGGGGTGGTGCTCCTCCGTGTGATGCTTAAGATCCTGAAGATATGAGGCAGCTACATCAGTTTATGAGAGGATAAGGAGATGGTTCTCTTTTTCCAAACATCACTGGGGTAGTATTCACTGACTCAAAGATTCAAGAACAAGATGGTTTCTCAAAGGGGTCTTTGGGGACCCCTCAGCCATCACATCTGTACCAGGTGTTCTTGGCATGCTGGGAGCTCAGGGGGAGCAGAAATGTGGACCGTCTGGGTTCAGAAACATTGGTGTGAATGTGGGAATTAGAATAAAGAAAACCCAAACATTCCCGAGTCCTGCGCTCCATGAGCACAGGCTTTGTGATGATAGCCTTCCCCTGTCTTGTGCTCTTGTACAGCACACGTTTGAGAGCTCACGCTGACGAGCCAGCAGTGCCACCTACTGGTTGGAGCGCGGACTACCGGTCACAGCAGTCGAGATGCTCACCTCGGCAACCCTGCCGAATGAGCCGCTTCTTTCGGCCCAAACTCCCTGCCTTCGGGGATCGATTTTGATATTTCTGCCAATCAGCTGGCTTTCGTCCTGCTTGGTTCCGCTTATGAAAAGCTGATTAGCCTAAGGAGGCCGAGGAGACGCAGGTGGACCAGCTCCCAGACGATACGGGCGACAGGGTGCGGGATGACTGATCGCCCCCTCCACCATGAGAGTGCTAACCTGCGCTGTCCTCTCTGTCAGTGTGATAAATACAGGAGGGGGGTGATTGATGGCTCGGCATGCAGCAGTCTGTGTGACAAGGACACCCTGTACCTGGGGAAGTGTCTGTCCTCCAAGCCCAACAACCAGGGGAGGGGCCCCCCCTTTTCGCCACTGCCGGCACCCCCCCCCCCCCCCCCACTAGCTCATGTAAGTGGCTCGCCCCTGTTCCGCAGGTCTACACTGGCAGCTGGGGCGATCTCGAGGGAGTGATCAAATGCCAGATGGGAGACGTCTTGCAGTACGACCTTGGGGCCGACATGGAGCCCCGGAAGGAGGTCATGCTCTTCGACAAGCCCACTAAGGGCACCTCTGTCGAGAAGTTCAAGGAGATGGTCTTCAGCTACTTGAAGGTAAGGAAAGTCTGCCCCCCCCCACCCCATCTCCACAAGTTTTTCTTGAGCAAAGTCAGTCCGTTCTTTGCAGCAACCTATTTTGGAGTTTGTCCTCAACGCTTGACAACTATAAATCAAGTGCAGTTTATCGTCCATGAAAGACGTGGTGCACATTTTTCTGACCGAGAAATGTCCCTAGAGATCGATGCATGGTGGCGGGACAGGAAGTGGGTCAGCTGGTGATGAGTAGCCATGAAAAGTTATCTTATTCATCTTTGAGATGCCTAAATGAATAAGATGAGATATACTTCACTGATTTCAGTGGGAACTTTGGGAATCTGGCTGGATGGATTTATTACTATTAATATCTTTAAAATCTCATTGCAGGCAAAGGTGGGTGAGCAAGCCAACCTGCAAGACCTGGCCAACCTGGTGCTCTCTGTCGCCGACAGCAACAAGGACGGTCACATATCTCTGCCCGAGGCCAAGTCAGCTTGGGCCTTGCTGCAGCTCAATGAGGTCCTGCTCATGGTCATCCTCCAGGACAAGGAGCACACGCCCAAGCTCCTGGGCTTCTGCGGCAACCTGTACGTGGCGGAGAAGGTGGAGTACACCTCCCTGTACGGCCTACACCTCCCCTGGCTCCTGGAGCTCTGGATCCCCTCGGGGGTCCGCCGCAGCATGGACCAGTGGTTCACACCCTCCTGGCCGCGCAAGGCCAAGATCTTCATCGGCCTGCTGGAGCTGGTGGAGGACGTGTTCCACGGGCCCTTCGGCAACTTCCTCATGTGCGACGTGAGCGCCACCAACTTCGGCTACAATGAGAAGCACGACCTGAAGGCGGTGGACCTGCGGCGCGTGGTGCCTGAGGCCGCCTTCCGCGAGGCCATGCGCGACCGCCATTGCGACGTGGACACCGACTGCGTGTACGGAGCCGACTGCAGCACCTCCTGCGACCTCACCAAGCGCCGCTGCTCCACGGACGTCATCCAGCCCAACCTGGCCAAGGCCTGCCGGACGCTGAAGGACTATATCCTGAGGGGGGCACCACTGGATGTCCGCGAGGAGTTGGAGAAACAGCTGTACTCATGCATGGCCCTGAAGGGCTCCGCGGACCAGATGGAGATGGAGCACTCGCTCATATTGAACAACTTGAAAACCCTGCTGTGGAAAAAGATTTCCAACACAAAAGACTCCTAACACACCATGCTGCACTGTTAAAGGAGTCCCCTCACCCACGCTTACAGAAGCCTTTCCGGAAAGTGCTGCCATTTCAGCTGATTCTAGCAACGGGCAAAATGCTGTACAGTCATCCATCCATCCATCCATATGTTTATCCTGGATATGATCGGGGGGGCCTGGAGCCTATCCTAGACAGTGTAGTCCACAAAGCAGGGGTACATACTGGATGCCAGTCCATCACAGGACAGACGCACACATTCAGATACTTACGCACACATACACACTGCAGGAGGAAACTGAAGTACCTTGAGAAAACCATCAGAGCATGAGGACAAGACGCCAACACCACAAGCACCACACCCCTTAGCGCCGCTTCTTCAATCACGGGAGAAATTATCGTGTTTGTCGACCTCAGTTTACGTCTTTTTTTGCAGTTTGTGGATTTGTGTACCGTGTACATCAGTCATTGCTAATGTGTTTTTCTTAGGATTTGCTGTTTGGTTCTTAAACTGTGCCATGAGATAAATCAGCGTGAGCGATGTGGGCTGTGGGGGCTGTGGGGGCTGTGGGGGCGGGGTGGCTGGGTGCCTTCAGTTGTAGCCGGAATGAAGAATTTCTCCTCCGTCGGCTACAGCAGAGTGATTTGTTTTCCCACTTCTGCAGGGAGTTTAATTACAGCATTTTACTGTTGCTTTTTCCACACCCATTGTTAAACCCGGTACAAAATATGATACACCATTTTCCAGTTCTTTCGACCACTATGTAGAACAGTTTGTGCTGAAGGTCATCACTGCTCTTAAGAATGAATCGCAGCAACTCAGAAATCCTGTTTACCATGTATGTTCAGAACGGCATGAAAAATTTGCATATTAAATATTGTACAAGACTACATTCATTTACTATTTTGCCACAAAGAACTCCTACACTTCCAGTCTCATGGATTCAGTCCCAGGGTCCACAATCAGCCTTACGGTCTTGAATCAGCCTTACGGTCTAGGATCTGCCTGCTCTCTCTTCTGCAGGAACGTTCAGGACGGCAGGTTCTCACAGTACTGACGGGAAACACGTGCTGCGATACAGCCTCCACATGCATGTTTATTGATTCTGCTCAGCAGGTTCAGATGCTGTGCCTGGGATCAGGTCTCCAATTCAAATCCCAGGTGTAGCAGACCAATGTCACCACTGGGTCTTTGAGCAAGACCCTTAATCCCCCCATTTGCCACGGGGACTAACTGATCCCGATTTCTCAAAAAAAGAAGTGTGTGACTTTGGATAAAAGCATCACTAAATGTAAAAACTCAGATACTCCCATGCAGGTGACAGCTGCCATTCTCACTCCAAAAATAAAGGACAGGTTCAGCTTTGTGTTGCACTATGGAAACGTTCAGCATTTTTCTTTGGATAGATGGAGTGTGTCAATTCTGTTAAATGCTGCCTTTTCAGGTTATTTCCCAACACCCACAGAACATGACTGACAATTTAGCCACAGGAAATAGAGGTTTAGGTGGGCAGGGTCTCTGTTCGGCCTATGGGGCTGTCAGGTGCTGCAAACTCGCATAACCCTGATCTACATCTTCCTCCAATCAGCACCAGCTCTCCTGCTGTGCCATGACTTGCCACGTCAACAGCTCAGCAGTCGCCACCTTCAGTGTGGGTTCCTGTGTGCACTGCGCCAAAGAGGAAACACAGCCTCCTGGGAAATAGGCGTGAATAAGGAAGTTCAATGCTCGGTATCGGTTCAATGCTACCACCGTATGAAAACTGAAGTATAACCTAGCAGTGCCATCCAGTGGTCAGGGGAATGCAGTGCAGGGCCTTGATGTGAATTACCAAGTAGGCAGCGACACTACGAAAAGTTTCAGCAGTTTTGAGACACGATGACCTCACCAGGCAGCAGCATGGTATAAGGCAGGGGTCATCAACTATATTTGTCAGAGGGCCAGAGTTTTACCAGACAGTCTCCTTGGGGGCCGGACCCCCCAAGAAGAAAATCAAATAAAAATCTAATCTTTCGGAGTGTAGCCTAAATATAGTCATAAACGGTGGTTATTCTGACGAGAGACTGTTGTTATTTTTAGTTGCTTTAATAGTGTGGACCACTTTTCTTTTTGATCCTCACAATTTTGGAATCCAGTCGCGGGCCGGACTGAACGGCTCAGCGGGCCGGATTCGGCCCGCCAGTTGATGATCAGTGGCGTAAGGTCAAGGACTATGCATGCGGGGTGACGTTCTGCCCCACCCAAACACACAGAACCATCATCTCTTATCACAGCGGCATCCCTACAGGCAGCAACGAGACTCCCCACCCAACGGAGATCAGCACACTGCAGTCGGTATGAAGTCGCACGAGTACACGGCTGAACACGGGGCTCGGGAAACGGCCCACTTTCCCTGAACGTTCCGGGTTCAGAATGTGCCTGTCTGGCGTTCATGGTGATGTCATCACGAAACAGCACACGGAGGTTAAAGGACTGCCGTCACACCAACTGGCTCTTTTCGATACATTTATTAGAACAAAGATCTTTTTCGGGAAGCCTGAGGTGGTGGGGGGTGGTGGGGGTTGCATGTGATTCTTTAGCTCTCTGCGGCCTCCTGTTGCTGAGCCCTGAGGAAGCTGGCCTTCTTCTGGGCCACGCGATCCTTCCTCTGGGCCAGGGACAACTTGGCACGATTCCACCTGCAGTGACGGCACGCCGTTAGGGTCTGCCACAAGCACACACTGAGAACCTGTGGTCTGACCACCAGGGCAGGCCCGAGTCCACCAAACAGCTAAACCAGTACCAACGAGGCTGATATGAACACACCCTGTGGTCCATCTGGTCAATTAAACTCATTATGGACATCTTTGCAATTTAAGTAATGGAAGATAAGGTCGAGTATGATTTACAAAGCACTCAAAACCACCAGCATGGGTGATGGAACCTGAAGCGGGACGCATTAGCACAGAGTAAAACCCCAGCATGCTATTAGTGCGTGATCTTGTACTCGAGAGCATCACGGAATCTAAGGCTGCACCCACCTCTTCTTCTTGACCTCCTTCTTGGGCTTCTTCTCATGGACTGGATTCTCACGGATGGCAGCGTGGGCCTTCTTGTACATCTCCTCCAGCTACAGGGACGACAGGCGTGCATCACACAAAGCCTCTTCATACAGCTTCACCAAGATCCAAAACATTTTCTCAAGGGCTCCATTGACCCAATGGTTCCCCCTATAATCAACCATTCTCTCCATGTGTAGTACAGCCGTGGCCACTGGGAACACTGGGTACCTATTTGGGTTTTGTGCCACAAGGTCTAAGCACATACCAGTAAGTTGTCGGGGGGGGGGGGTAATGCTAAAGTGAGAAAAGGCTTAAAGTCCTACAGTTCAACACGAACATCTTCATCTAGACAGAAGTCCAGGAGCAGCAGAATATGACTGCAGTCAAACTGAGGAAGGGGTCTCATGTGATCCAGTCACTGGCTTAAAACTGGAACTGAAACGTCAGTAAGCCCGAACACTGAAATCGTGAAGACATACATCCCATTTACAGTGAGACTAACCTGGGCTGCCAGGCTGGGGGGCACCAGTTTCACTGAACTAAAGATTAATCATTCTGTTGGCCATCAAGTACTGTTGAACTGGCTGAGCCAAACTGTAGAATGCCTATTGAAATGGTCCCAAGACCCATCAGTAAAGATAATAAAACATCTGAAAAAAGGCATTTTAGACACCTGGGGGAGGGGGGGGGGCGGTATTCCACAAAACATGAATTCCTCAAGCCAAATGTAAGGACTGTCCAATAGGAATGTCACTTCTTACTTCCCAATAGACAGTTTTCACGTTTGGCTTACGTTATCCAGCTAAAAGGGAAATGCTGAGTTGTGGAATACCCCTCTGGAAGCTAGGTGGTCTTCTGTACTTAGAGAAGCCAAAGGTCCCAGTAGATAAACAAGCTGCTCTCAGCCCCGTCTTGAAATAGGCTTCCATCAGCCATGCAAATGAAGGACCAACTACAGTTTGCTCAGGACCAAAGGCATCATCATCGAGCAGCTCGTCCCCTAAACTCCCGTGGCCTACAGATGGCCCCAGGGTGGCCGCATCCTTACCGAGTCAGGAGTGACGCCGTTCTTGATGAAGCGGGAGAACTGCCTCTTGTAGGCCTCCTCGTCCTCCTCCATCAGGTACCTCATGTACTCAGAGACATTGATGCCCATGATGTGTTTGCGGTGAACCTCGGCATTGAATTCTTTGCTCTCAGAGTCGTAGCCAGGGAATCGTTTGGTGCTGGGGAAATGCAGACATGCAGCGTCAACTGGGCCTCAGGTACCCAGCACGTACTGGGTTTGACTGGGAAGTGAAACCAGCCACTGGATATTTTCTACAAGATCAGACATGAGCTTGAAACTGGTGTTCTGACATTCAGGAACCAAAGTGTACCAAGATACACACCACCTAAAACCAAGACTGTATACACTGGGGCATTAAAGCAGCGATTCCCAAACCAGGCCTCGGGAGCCCCCGCCAGTCAGCATCTCCGCTTCCTCCCAGCCAGACAGCCACGCGGACTGTCTGCAGGACCCACGGGACAGAGTCGGGAATCACTGCATCAGACTGTCAATATCGTAAAAAAGCTACACTATACAGCTCTTAAAATGCTAGGGGGCATAAATTACAGCAACATCTATCACCAGCAAGTAACCGCAGCCATGAATCAGAGCCGATGCTGGCTTGGTTTCCAAGGAAACAGGACCCCAGCTTACCTGTGAGGGATGGAGAGGCCGCCATCCACAGCACCCTTCAGGGCTCCGAACACTTTGTTCCCAGTGGTGGTTCTGGCCAGACCTGCATCCAAGTAGCAGGTGAAGGCGCCTGGCTGACCGTCGATGCTCTCCACGTTGAACTCGTCGCCCGTAACCTCCACCTGGCCCTCATAAACCTTGTCCAGGCTGAACTTGTTCAGCAGCTGCGGAAGCAGACATGTTCTAAACCCATTTTCCCAGAACAGCAGCACACAAACAGGCACCTCACAACAGAATGTGGGTGGATGACAACATACAAACCATATCACCACACCTTCAGTTCTGCACATATCTAAACTGCTGCCGTCACAGGCTTAAGTATGGAATCATTGGTGTGACGCACATTCAGGCTTCAACACCTCCCAGGGTTATTCCTTGGTTTAATTAAAACAACACTCATGGACAGGTCCAGGTGAGGCTGTAACAAATGCCAGCCCACTCGGGCAGATGGGCTTCAATCACCCAGTGCACACGGCACTCTGAAAGCTACGGGATAACATATCAGAAACTTCCCAGTGCAAAGAGCCATGCAGGACAGCACTGATCTCCGCGAGAAGCCGGCCCAAGGGCAGTCGTGAGAAGCAGGGGCGGGGGAGTGATGGCGTCCTGGGGGGGCTCACCCTGCGGGCCAGCAGCAGCCCAGTGCAGTAGGCCGCGGCGTAGTTAGTCAGACCCACAGAGATGCCGTACTTGGGCAGCTCATGCGAGTAGGCAGCGCAGACGATCATGTCCCCTTCGATCTTCGCATAGGCGATCTGGAAGGGAGCAAACAGTGCACTCAGACCAGGTCGGCATTGACCAACAGAACAAGCTCTAAAGCACCGGCAGTGTGAAGAACTTCGTTATGACCTAGAACAGCAGTCACCAACCCTACTCCCAGAGATCTACCACCCAACATAGTAGTGCCTAATTTAACACACGATACAGATCAGGCACTTCAGTACCATCTCAGTATCAGATACTAGTATTAGCTTTAACATAGCCTGTATCAGGTGTGTTAAATTAGGGCAGCACCTAAGCTCTGCAGGGAGGTAAATCTCCAGGAGCAGGTTTGGTGACCACTGACCTATAATTAAATAATCTGCCTTTCATAGAAGTTCAAGGACAGATACACAGGAACGTATTTTTTCCCCCCATATACCCGATAAGGCTCTTTATTAAGACAAAGGGGCATTTTTCAAGGGAGTTAAGGTTCTTGCACAAGAGCCCAATGCAGATGTGGCTACGGGGTTAGAACCAGCAACCTCCCAATCAGTGGCACAGAGGCCTAACAGAGCTCTCAAGCATGGTCTGGAGAGACACACCACACACTCCAACAGAACACGGATGTCTGGCACCCACCTGGCAGACGATGTCCCTGTTGGAGAACCTGACGATCATCCGGTACTTGGGGGTGTTGTACTTATTCTTGTCTTGAATCACCAGGCGTTTGCGGGCAAAATAATCCGTCTTCCCCTCTGAAAAAGACAAGCGAACACATAGAACCTCAGCCTCCCTGGCATGGAACCATAAGACCTATTATCAGGTACGTCTACATAAATCAGTCATGAACATTACATTTTTCATTATCAGTAAGATAAGGCCGTTGACACCGTTACTTTACGGCACATTAACCATCTGCAAGCAGAGAACTAAAAAGTAACTTTACCTCTCCTCCTCCTAAACTTCACCTGGTACCTCTTGAAGTAGGATTTATTCTTGACGACCTTAACGAAGCCCTGTCAGAAGCAGACATTTAGACACGTTACATTTTGGAAGCAGAACTATTTCCAACAAACGGGACAAGTTTTGCTAAATCCTGTTCTGTTTGCGTTCAGGAAATTTTTTATTTTTTTTTTTTTAAAAAAAGCTTAAGCAGACACCGAATACTATGGGGTTTGGAAGCAATTTACAACAAAATGTCTCGTCTCCTTAAAGAAACGCCTGAACTCTCAAACATGGCGTCATCTAATATCCAGATTCCGCAGTTAGCCAGCAAGCCAAAATGAATCAGAAACCTACTACGTAGAGAAATGTCATGAAATATATACAGGAGACGAAGTCAGAAATGTCCCGCAGGGACAGCGGAGCCCCTGTGTGCGTGTGTCAAACGGTACAACGTAGGTAAGACGTTCCTGCAGCCATTAGGCCACGTTGGTATGTCGCCACAGCACCGGACGTCAGACAGAAATCTAACATCATCCATTCATCTAAAAGCACTATTATGGCAAACAAGTCACACGAAATAGACGGATAGCATCTTGCGTGTTAATATTGGCGTATATTATTCCACTTTACTAACCATTTCGCAGGTTTTTAGACTTCAACTAGTCCGGAGACCGAAGTCTACAGACTAGGATATCAGTACTGCTGCACTGGGAAAAGAAAGTTTGTACTGCGCATGTCCGGTAAATAGCGTCGCGGCGGTCAGGAGCTACGCTGAAATATTTACTGCCCCCTATAGCAGGGGAGGACAATTGCCGAGAAAAAAAGGACTCCGAAAATATCCCGGCTGAATTTGATTAATCGCTTCCAAATGTTTCCATACATGAATGTGTGTTGTTCGACAGCATTTCAATTTTATCGGTATCTTAAGAAGAATGATGCCGCCTATTTCAAATAAATAGAACACACCGATAACATACACATCTTTCATCATGTAGAAGACAAGCTGTATGAGAGAAAATAGGGGCTTTCACGTTCATATTATTCTCAATATGAAGGGCCTGGACAATAAAACTGATACACGTGGCTAATGGTGTATGAGGTTTCATGACTATATATGCGCAGCCTGGTGGCCAGTCTTCACTGATTGCACATTCCATCAGAGCAGAGTATCAAAGTTCAATTAACAGAACAATAGTACAGCTGTACCTAAAATATTGGAATCCATACAACATAACGGGAGACACATCACAGTCTGAAAGAGGACTAATTGTTGGTGCATTTGTAACCTGACAGCAAGTCTCTGTGCTGTATGGAGAGCCACAGCATCCAGGGTAATGTTGGCATACCACCACAAAGGATGGATCATATCCACCAAGAGTAACTGGACGTAAAAGGAAGCTGGCTGAAAGGGATCCCTGGGCACTAACCCACATAAAAGCACAGCTGCCCAACTCACTGCAAAATTAAATCGGCACCTTGACTCTTCTGTTTCCACCAAAACTGTTTGCCAGGAGCTCCACAGGGTCAGTATTCACGGTCACTCACGCCAATGCCAAACATCAGTTCCGATGGTGCCAACAGTATAAATCTTGTGCTGCGGACAATGTTAAACCTATATTGTTATCTGATTCATCCACCTTCACCATCTTTCCCACATCCGAGAGAGTTATGGTGTGGAGAATCCCCAGAGAGGCTTACCACCTGGACTGTTGTGTACCCAGAATGTAGCATGGGGGTGGATCAGTGATGCTTTGGGCCGCAACATCATGGCATTCCCTAGGCTCACTACACGTTCTAGATGGGCATGTCACTGCCAACAACTACCAAACCATCCTGGAGGACAAAGTTCACCCAGTGATTCAAACATTGTACCCTGAAGAGGTGCTGTGTATCAGGGTCATAATGCACAAATACACACAGAAAGACTAGTGACACACTGTTTTCATGAACATGAAAGTGAAGATAAACATCTCCCATGGCTTGCACAGTCACCAGATCTGAATATTATCGAATGACTTTGGGGCCAGTGGTCAGCACTATTGCCTCACACCTCTGAGGGACTGGGGCTTGAGTCTCCACTCTCCACCAGCTGCTTGTGTTTGGACTTTGCATGTTATCATTATGGGGTTTCCTCTGAGTACTCTGGTTCCCCCCCGGGTCCAAAGAGAAGCTGAGGATAGGTACCACACCCCCAGAGCCCACTTAGAACAGGGGTGGCCAATCTTATCCACAAAGGGCCGGTGTGTATGCAGGTTTTTGGGATAACCTGTAGGTCAGCTGTTAACCCAGGTGTGAGGACTCTTTAGCCAATCAGTCCTCTAATTAGTAATCTAATTAGGAAGTTGCAGCGCAAACCTGCATACACACCGGCCCTTTGCGGATAAGATTAGCCACCCATGATCTAATCAACTGTTAACCAGACAATTCTCTATAAACCGCCAATCAGCTAAATTTTGCGCATGCAAGTGAACTGTACCCCTATTACTTTAACCATTATGTTTGTCTTGCGTGCTGGAGAAGAAGTACGTTTGGATTTGGGCGTGTGGAAGCATGGAGTGCCAAAGCCAGATGAGCAGATACGTCTAGGTTTTGTTTGGGTAAAGCACAAGTGTCTCCTATAGGTCAGCTGGGGCTGTATAGATTGCTGATCCCATCAGGAGCGGAGCTAATACTGCATGACATGGGATGAATCGATCAACCACAACGGAGAAAGCGCCAAACGACCCGTGGCCATGCGCGAAAGACGTGAGCTATGGGTGGCGGTGTCACGACGCGGGGAAAAATGAATGGGAAATATTTAGAAGCGAGTGGAATATTTTTACAGTAAGTTCGGCAAGATTTCACGATGCTGTATTTTTCTACATGTGGCTACTTGACCGTTCTTCCTCCTAATAGAATCACTGGTTATTTTCGCCTTAAAGTTAAAGTTAAGTTATGATCTTAATTATATGTGTTATCCCATAACAATAAGTAACCAATGAACATGGCTGAACACAATAAATTTTCCAACTCGGGCGGTAAATTTCATTGATTGTCTGATGCTGTTATAGATCCTTCATATTACAAGTCCTGCTTGCTTTTTGTTTTGTCATTTGTTATAAAAATATTGTATAGTGCATGTGTCTGTAACGTACCAAAGATCACTGAATGAGGCTATTTGCCAAACACCAACAAGCAAAACCACTTTGCCCCACTGACATAAACCCTTGAAATAAATCCGGATGTGCAATCAATACGGACAGGAAATTTAAGAAGGTGAACATATTGTATTGATTTCCAAACGTTTTTAACACTTATGCGACTAAATAGATCAGCTCGTTTTAGTGCAGCACATTCTTCGGTTTTCCAACAGGGGACGCTCCAAGACATATTACCGAATTCTCCGATATTGGAAGCGGCATTCTTCTTTTAAAGAAAGCCCAGGAAGGACTTCGACCGCAGATTAAACCGATTAGTGGATGCCATTAAAGCTGGATTGTTGTGTTTCCATTTCCATTGAAAGACACTTCCTATTTTTGGAGAAATTCCGACGAACACTTATAATGTTATCTGACGTATTAGCAATATAAACCGCAGTAAGAGACATTTGAATTCCACCCTGGCAGCGTTTTCATTCCTCAACTTTAAACCCTTAAGTACTTCTTTTGCTCGTAATACTTTCGGCTTGCACTACAATCTGAATCAGTCATTGCACAAAAGAATATTACGTGGTTTCCTAAGTATGCCTCGTCAAAAGGGCATTGGAGCTGTCACTGCGAGGCGTGTCTGGCGTCACACGAGCGCCTTATTGCATGCAAAGTTTCCGTGTAAAACTTGAAAGGTTGGTTTCAAGCTGCTATCGAAAGGCAAGCAGTCAATTCAGCCTCCGCGGATTGATTTCATTCATCCAGGGGTACGTCACATCCACGCTGGAGACCATGTCTGTGCCCAAGGAGATCCAAAGCTGGTGATGAGGTGAGTCGCCTGACAGTTTATGTGCTGCTTTTAAAAGGGAACTGCATTTATGCCTGTCCTGTCCCGAACACGAATACATCAACGAGACTTCCCAAAATTTGCCAAAACGACCATTCCCCCCCCCGGATTCTTGACATGAGGAGCCTCGGGTCATTTTAGATGGGCTGTTTATCGCGGTGAGGGACAGTAAATACGAATTACTGTACACAATGAGCGATCGTGGTACTGCTATGTTTATCATACTTTAGTAACATTAGAAAATAATGAGTGCTTTTGGCAGGAAGGAGTTAAGAAACATTATTTTGACTCCCACGTCAAATAAAAAAAGAAAGGAAAAAAAAGTCTTGAAGAAGGGAAGAATCTGGGAAAGCAGAGTGAAAGGGGGGGATGTCTTTCCCTTTAATACAGGCGCATGCCCGGTCCGATGCCAGGCTGACGTCGCTCCGGAGCAGTGGGGGCTGCTTGTGTACACAGGATCCCACGGTCTTGGATTGTACGACGGGGGGTTGGGGTTAAAAAAAACCACGTACACACACCTGACACAGCAAACAGCAAAACAGTAATAATAGTACATAGTGAGCAGCCGTGCTGAGCTCTGCTCGATGGGACGTTAATGCTTCTAATCGTGGAGCGTAAGACGGAGCCAAGGTAAGGCGAGCTCGGCGGACGGGCTGTGCCTGGACGGCGGCTCACTGCTCCGCGCTCTTCGCTTATTTGTTACACCTTCGCTGTATTTGACAGATGTTACGTTGGAAACATAATTTTGATGTCTTGGTGTTTTTCTGTTAGGACTCATGCAAGGACTGCATGATAAGTACGGCAATGACGGCTGGACTGACCAGCACCGAGCTGGCTCGTCTTTTTAACTTTAGCTAGCTCGCTAATTCGCCTCTAGTTACATAAATCTTTTCAGATAAACAAACAAACAAACAAACAAAACAGATCGAAATGCCATATTATTAGGTGTGTTTGTCTAACTGGAAAGTGACACTGCAAAATAAATAAAACATGTCTAGCATTTTGTATGAAATCACTGTGGATGAACAGGGGCTGCTGGAAACTAATACACTCCTGGATAATAATAATCCTAAATATTTAACTCAATTTACCTGGCAGTTACCAGGTAAGCGCTGTGCGTTTCTGTTATATATCAACTGGCGCTTATCGCTAACAATAGCTATGCAGCGATCGGATTTAAAGGGTACACTGTGGATATAGTGTCTAGCCTATCCTAGCTTAGCATGCAGTCATTTAGCATTCGCTAGCGTGTCAGAATGCCGTCAGTTAGCATTTGTTAGCTTAGCTATGCTCCCCGGCTAAGGGGCTAAGAGAGCGGCAGTGTCTGCGCGAGCCCGCCCGCTCGCGACCAGCCGGCTCGCAACTAGTCCGCCCTTCTGCACGCGGGCTTTCGGCTGCACGGTGGCGGCCCCTTGGCCGTCTCTTTCCGCCATGGTATATGTTGCTTTTTTTCGGTTTTATGTTCGTCCTCGGGAACAGCCAGCGATAAGCCGGCTTTGCATGAGGGAGTTCGGGTGGCAGGGACCGGACTGTCGCTCAGGTGTTCGCTCACATCAGCTTCACACATCGGCGGATGTTTGAGTTCTCAAAGCGTATCGTTGCTGTTTCTGTGGTTCTGCTGGGGGACCGATAAACCATGTGCAGTTAGATTCAGTGAAACCGGGCAGTTATTGGCCACATGCAAATTGTGCTGAGCGCATCGGTATGGTTGAAAATAACAGTAGAAACGAATTTCGCTACTTTATCATATTTCAGGATGTTTTGCACTGTTAGTACTTCAAGGGATTTCATCGACTGCTGTCGGTGGCGAATGTGTGGTTTGGACGCTAACCCTGATGTTGATGTGTTGGGAATTTTAGGTGACTAAATCAGGGCAAAGTCGTGGGCTGACTAATGCTTCATTTAGAAACGTGCTGAATCAACTGTTTTTTTTTTTTTTACTGCTGCATAAAATAGTAAGCCAGTTTGTGATTTCCCAGGTTATTCCAGGGAAAAACCCTGATGGGACTTTGTTTTTTTTTTTGGCTGGACATTAGTTTCGTGACAATATCGCGTTTCACCATTACCGCACTTGACAGTTCCTTTAACAAGGTGGTTAACAGCTGTGCGTTACTTTATCGTTCAGGTTTCGCCAGGGAATTAACGGGAATTCTATAATAGCAGAGCGCCGTTTGCTTATTGCTTGTGTGGTTCCCTTCGATATGTCTTAAGATGTTGCTAATGTTTCGTAGTTATTGATCTCTGTCCCGGGACACATTGGCATGGCCATCATAAGTAGCTCTGAGCCGTTTCATTTTTGTTTTCATTTTTAGCTTATTACCAAATGACGTAAATGAACAGAAGACACATTAATGCATAATCGATTGGATATAAATTAATTGGTCACTTGGTGTTTCATTTCTTTTCAACTAGTAGTTGACTTGGTGCTTTTTGGCTCTGCTTGTTGGCTTGAATGTATGTTTAGTGAGATTCCGTTGTTCTTTGGCGACTCTTTTCCAAACTGCAGATTTCCATACATTTGTCATAATACTTCTCCTGCTCAGGGTTATGGGAGCTGGGGGGCTGTAGCCTATCTCCGGCAACACAGTGTACAAGGCTGAGGACAAACGCTGCATGAGATGCCAGTCCATAGGATACATGCGGACAATGGGCACACGATGGGCAGTTTAGAGATACTGTTCGCTGCGCGTCTTTGGATTGTGGGAGGAAACCTGCAAAACTCCACACACAGCATGTGTAGGATTTAAATCCCCAGCCCTGTGAGGTGTGTGGCAGTAGCGCCCCCTGCTGGACCACCGTGCTGTCAGAAACCTCACGTCTGCCTTTGACAAATGACTCAAAGAGGCTGTGCTTATACTGTCAGACAGGAAGGGGCCCTCTCTTTGGCTTGTATTGATCGTTCTGGACAGCACTCTGGATGTTGGTCAGTTTCCTTAACAGATATGATACTTTGACCTTTTATTCTTATGCCTGTGTGTGGTGCATGTGCAGAGGATGTGCAGAGGATGGACAGATGTGACTGAGGTGGCCCTGCAGTTATTCCCGCTTTGGTAGTTCAGTTCCTTAGCTTTTGCTTAGAAGCTCTTTGCAAAGCTTTATAACAGAATTTTTGCACATTTTTGCTCCCAGTGGCCCAAATGATTTGTTGTCCCTTCAGATGAAAGGTCCTTTGCATGTTAAGAAGAGTAGAATAACCACCATCAAAATGGAATTATTATTTTTGTATATTTTTCTCCCAGAATGAAATGGAGTCCGTCTGTTAGTCCAGACTCACCCCAGTCTAGTCTGGCATTGAATTTTCAGGGTGGAATGAGCTGCATCGTCACCTGACATGCAGGGGAAACCAGGACGACTGCAGGCCCACCCAGCGAGAACTGTGATGTTCAGTACTTTACAGTATCTTAGAAATTTGACCGATGTCAAGTCTCGTAAGGGTTGAATGTTGAACGTTGATGTTATGTTTCAGGCACTTTTAAAATCTGTAACCTTTCATGTGGGAAGTGTGTGGCTGCTATCTGTTGCTACTAAAATGGACTTATGTAACTGCTGAGACTGTCCTTTTCTTTCCTTTACGTCACTTGACGACAGACATAATTTGAGGTGTCTAGCCAGAGCCTATAATGCAGCTTGACTTCTATGTAACTTTAACTTTATTTTGATCTCCATTGTGTGATCGGTAAAGACATGGATGTACTCCCACTGTATTTAATGGCACTGTCTGTTTTATAAGTCCAGGTGACTAGCTGGTGGGCCCCAGTGTTCCATTACTCTATGCACTGCCCTGGCTTCACCCACCAAATGTCTTCATATTGTCTTCATGATATTAGGGTATTAAATATAGGTAAAATTTTGTGGGGGGTCCCTGTACTGGACCTCTTCTGGTAGCCAGTCTTACTGCCAGATTGCTCATTCTATGCTATAGGTAAACAGTGCTTCTATATCTGTGAAAACTCTTCGATGTCTTGAAAAGGGACTTTGGATGATCTGCAGTTGAACTCTTGGTTAGAAGTAACCCTATACTGAACAGTGGTCTTTCACTGCCTGGTTGTGGCGTTTATAGTTTAGGTTCTGTCTGGTTTCACCAAAATAACTTGAAGGAGAGACATTGGATTATGTAATTTTGGATTTGGACTGTGACACTTCTTTGGAATCTATGTGAAAATACTATACAGCCATTTCTCTGTGCTTCTAGCAAAGATATACGTATTTATTTGAATACATCAAGCAACAGCTTTACTGTGCTTTGCCATTTCTGACTCTTCTGTCACTGTGGTCTATGTGTGGTTTTCAAGTGGTAATGTAAGGTGGGTTTGTAATAGAAGGTCTGAGGGTTATATAATGAAATGTATTGTCGTTAATCTGGAAAAAAAACTTACTTGTACTAGAGTCTAACTGTTACAGTGAAGTGCAATAGCTGCTGTTTACTCTGAATGTTTAAATTGTGTCCTTAGATAAAGGTGGGATGTTAATAATAAAATACCACATTCTGTTAATTTCTTGGTAGGTGCTTCTGCCAGGTTGTTAATCCCTGCGCTACCTGTTGCAACGTCATACCACCTCGGGTTGTTCATTGTAGAGCTGGTATATGTGCAGTGGTGCTTCTGATGGCTTATTGGAGACTGTCCAGTCGGTGCTGCTGGGGTATTGGAGGATTTCTCCAGCTGCTTCATCCTCTTCAAAACCTTCTGGCCGAAGCCTGCAATGCGTTTTAAGAAGTTTTATTTGGTACGTTGGAATGATTATGTCAGCTGCAGGAGGTTTAATTTGTCGAACGAAATTCACCAAGCTCTTTGTGTCCATTATGGAAGGGTGTATAGGCATGGAGCCTTCTGTGTTAGCCTGTTTGAATAATTCAGATGCATTTGCTCATTTTTCATTCTGTTCTGTATTCTCTTGTTTGTGGATGGGGGCTGGTTTTGTGTGTGTGTGTGATGAAATGCATCATTATTCTGTGTAATCTTACTATATCTTCTACACAACAAATTACTGCTCTGAAGCGGGAGAACTTTCCCCATTTTATTCCTCCGTTCTATGTTTTCCTACAAGGCCGAGGTGATTGCTGACTATGAAAGGGAAACGGAGACCACACCCTTATTTAGTCATCAGTGGTGTTTGTGTCTGCATCATCTTTTTTTGCTTTACAGTACATGACCTCTCCTTACATTTAAGTTTTTTTTTCCGCTGAACAACAGTCTACCGTTTTATTGGTGTATTTATGTAGTCTAAGCTGGGTGTTGGTTCCATCAGCTAAAGCAAAATGACAAAGTTCCTTTTATCTTCCTACTTAACAAAGGAAGCTAACCTTTATTTTTCTGAGTTCTGGTCCTTCCTCGTGCCGTGTGAGGTCTTTCTCCAGGCTTTGTCACTTCATGCCTATGTAAGTCCTCCTTGGTGTGACTGTGTCTTTGTCAGAGAGCTCCTATTGGCTGTTTCTGTTTGAGGGGTCCAAAGATTAAAGGGGGGCATGGGCTTCTTGAGCCTCCAGTCAAAAAAGCTCATCCCTGATACTGAGGTACTGAAGTTCTGGCCCGCTATTCTCCCCGATTAGATTTTGTGTTTCCTCAACCTGTCGTATAAGTGCTGTTTCCTAGGGCCAAGGATTAGGCTTCTCTGCTTTATAGGTGTCAGCCAATCAGAGCTTGCCGTGTGCCGGCAGCGTTCTTGACAAACGCCCCCTCGCTTTGTGTGAAGCTGGAGTGTTGTCAGTCTGAATTCCCCATTTCCCAAGCAGCCGGAAATCTTGCCTGATTCTTCTGCTCGTGTCAAACTTTGTAATTAACGTTGCCATAGACTCCCCGTAGGGGAGCATGGGGATCCCTCCTGTTCGGAACATAAGTGTTCGGCTGGGGTTCTCCCTTCGTGCTGAGCTCGGCGCAGGTACTGTCCTGTTTGCTGCTGCGTGCTAATTATGAAAACCGAGATGGACGTGGAGCAGTGTTGTTTGGGCAGCGCATATTCCATCTGGAGACATTCTCATCATTCCTCTGATCTTTTCATCAGAACCGATGGAATCGGTTCCAGCCAGCTGACTGTTTTATACATTTTGTTAAGGTTCTGCATCCTGCTAATGTCAGAGTACGCTGCCTTTTCCTTCCCGAGAAGGCCTGGTTTGACTTTCCTGACTTTGAGGCCAAGAAAGGATGGCGGCATTTTGTTTTCACATCCAGTGGTGTGAACTCAGATCATGCCCCTGAGATTGTCAGTCGCCGTAGAGGCTGGGGTGGTTTGTCCTACTGATCTGCTTGCTGTGGCCTCTGCTGTTGCCCGCAAGGGCTTTGGGGTGATGACTCTCTTTGTTCCTATTTCAGAAACGACAACCCGTTTTTTTTTTCTGTCCAAAATAACAGGATCTGTTGGAAAACAGGCCTTTTATGAACAGGAGTCCCCTTGAATTTAACCCTCTCCAGTCAAATAAATGTAAAATAAAAATAAATGTGATAAGTCGATATTAAACCTAAGGGAGTCTATAGAAATGTGAAATAATGTGGTTTGTTTCAGGTTGTGCCTCAGAATTTTGGTCCTGCCCCCCAGGCAGCTGGATAATAGCCAAGAAGTTCAGGCTCAGGAGTGTGGATGACCTCACTCCTCCTGCAGCATGTGTCTGCTGTCAGTTACTCTCTGCTGTTAATTCTTAATTGATGTGCGCATTTCTGTCCTGTGGCCTCTGCACTACAGATTGTTTACGGGGCACAGACTCGGTGACCCTGGCTGTTACTCTGCATATTGCTGTTTTTGTTTTTCATTTTCTTCTGCTGTTTTGGGTTTGATCATTTCGTTCTTCCCAGCAGCGCCCATTTTGGAGCAGAGATGAATATCACTTGATGCAACATTGCTTCATAGATGTTAACAGCGGCCATTTAGGTGTATTTATGCCCAAAATGTAAGTATAAGCTTTTTCAGTTGGTGAATCATTTCTAGTCTAAGCTCCATGGGCTTATCAAAGAATGAATTGTAAAGACTCTTCGGTTTCAGTCATCTAAAGATTCATTTGTAATTAATTTTTTCACACAGCAGGGGAATAATTTGAGCGCCATCAGTACATGGGACAGTTTCAAAAATTTTGAGTAGGGGGAAAAAAAACCATCCTGCTGTTTGCCAGCTGCTTTCAAAACGGTGCAGGGACAAGGAGTCATAGGTCATAGGCATACTCGCTTGGGGAACCCAAAAAGGATTACCACATAAAGAAATCTCTACTTTTTAAAGGGATTTTGCTACCATTTTTAGGCTGGAAAGGAAACTGGCAGAATGGAGCCCAGGTTTCTCTTGACAAGCCTGAGAGCTGCCAGCTTCCCTCACTATACCTCTGTCAGTTGGCTCAGCAGTGCCCGTCGCTGTCACAAGGCGCCCGGGGCTCAGCAGTGCCCGTCGCTGTCACAAGGCGCCCGGGGCTCAGCAGTGCCCGTCGCTGTCACAAGACGCCCGGGGCTCAGCAGTGCCCGTCTCTGTCTAAGACGCCCGGGGCTTTGTCTCGGCTCTGCCAAAGGCGTTCCAGACACAGCCTGCCATCTGGCAGAGAAGTAGTAGTTTTGGGGGGGGGGGGGGGGGGGGTTGT
>JAODLC010000047.1:2388630-2399079 GCA_026781145.1 Hippopotamyrus pictus
TTCCTCCTTATTTGTAATTTGAGGCCAGAGTTTTTAGCTGGGGGGGTGGCTTTCATTGGACCCAGTTCCTGTTTTTTTTTTTTTTTTTTTTTTTTTTGCAGGATGCAGGATATCCCAGTGCCTGGCTGGGCTGGGGAGCAGAGGCTGGTCGGCTTTCCCCATCTTTTTCTCCTGACTAATGACAAACGAAACTAAACAAAGCCAGTCAGCAGTAAATGAAGTCAGCAGGATGAATAAGGGGAGAATTAAAGAGTCTGCATTTCCCACTTCCCTTAAATGGGTTATACAGAGGAATCTATGGTGTGCTGTTTAGGTGTAACTCCCCTCTGTAGAAACGCCTCTACATTTATAGCCAGATTTTCAAATTACCTGCTGAGGTTTGCCTTGATCTACCTGGTACAATTTTCACCTGTAGAGGGTGATTTTCTATGAAGAAAGCCATTCTCTCAAGGGTCTGTTCACCTCTTTGAAAGTCACACTGGAACGTGCCCTGGAGCCTGGAAGCCAGGCCAGCTCTGCAGGATGACGTCTTATTTCTGAAGAGCTTTATGTCTGCAGGAATCCCTCTGTCACATGAGCGTCATGCCCATAGTGCCAATGTGTTCTTCACTTATCCTGGAACAGAGCACTGCTCCGGTAACCTGCTCTGACATTGTATCCTGTGTATTTTTTGTGGACGTGGAAGCCTATCGATCGCTAAAAAAAACCCATGTATGTACAGTATTGTGCTTAAGGTCCTCAAGGGGAAAAAAGTAAAAATCCCAGGGTTTCCCTGCTCTGCACAGTATTGAATATGTTGATATTTTCAGTTGTGAATCCCCTCTGAGTCCGCTGTGAAAGTCCAGTGCTGTGGGTAGTTTTTATCCGTCCACCGTTTGTAGCTCTCCTGCCCTCCTTGTGCTGTCTTTAAGCATGGGCGTGACTTAAAACGATCTATTCTCATCTTAAATATTAATTGGAGCAGGAGGGGTATAACGTTAATATCTATAGAAAATAACACCCATTAAAAGTTTATTTTGGATCATAACATAACCTTTCTGCCTGAAATTGTCTGATCATCTCGCACAGATTTTGTAACTTTCCCAAGTACTCAGAATGGCCTGCTGTGGTCCCTGGGCCCGTCAGAGTTTCCTCCTCTGAAAACCAGCTAGAGCCGGCCGCTCTCCTGCCTTTGAGGTCTAGATTTATGTGCTGAGAGCAACTGTAAGTGCAAATGGGCAGATTTTTTATTTTAATTAAGGGATACTTTAGCTCACGCACACACAAAGAGAAACAGCACTTGTAATTCCTCTTTCAGGAACGCTAATATATACCAGCGCTAGTTCACTGCTATTATTTAATGGTTTAACACGGCTCTCTCTGATGCAGTGAATGTGCCTTTGACCTGGTTTTAAATCTTCACCTTCTGTAGAACGGAGGGCGAATGTAAGACAGGTGGGCATTGGTGGCGGATGCCCCAGGCAAGTATGTAAAGATCCCGGTGTGTCTTTGTAGGGTGTTGGATAGTTCACATCCCTTTTTTCTGGGTTTGTAAACACAGATGGCTTGGCGGGGCCTGTGATTTAGGATGTCTGGGCTGCTGCGTCATAAAAAATAAAACCAAACAGCCTTCTTTCTCTTCTGGAAAAAGGACGGGGGGGATAGAGGCACTCCCTGGAACAGGGCCTCTGTCAGCGCTCGTAAAAGCTGCAGCTGCTCTGGAAGAGGTCCTGGTTTCACAGGGGCCCCAGGTCCTGCAGTCAGGGGGCTGGAGTTGGCGGTGAGCCCAGCCACAGGGCCACCAGCTGAGGGGGACCTCTTTGCCATGCTCTCACATTACGTCACCCTGAATCTGTCATCTGAGCAGTGCCCTTGTGAGAAGCAGCAGAAAACAGTATGTAACAAATGAGCTGTAACCGGAGTGGGGAAGATAGACGCGGTATGGCTACACTGTATGCGACAGCGTCTGCACTGTATTCGACAGCGTCTACACTGTATTCGACAGCGTCTGCACTGTATCTGTGTTTGCTTTCTGTCTTAGCGTGATGTTAGTTTGTGGAGTCCCTCGGCGGGTAAGGAATGGCAGAATCGGGCACGCGTTCCCTCCTTCCTGCTAGACAGGGACCGGCCATTAGAAAGCACCAACGTCACAGTGCCAAACTGGAAAGTGCGCAGAACGTGAGCGCTTCTCTCCATGGGGTTAAGGGCCATGGGTTATTTACAGCCCGGTCCTGTCAGCCAGTCGGCTTGCCGGCTGAATTCTCAGGCCAGTGAGTTATCAGCTTAGACACCCACCTCTGGGGGTCTCAGTCTGCTGTTATTTTCAGCTCGGAAAATAATACTCGGTATCGTTAGGGACTGTTTGGACCCTGGGTTTTGTGCGACAGTCTGTGAGCTCACTCTTTCACAGCTTTCAGTCGTAAGCAGGTTTGTGCACTTCGATCATTTATGGTGTTGTGCTCCTTTAAAAAGAAGGACCGTAACAAAGAAAGTCGTTTCGGCTTGAAGAGGTGTTGTCAGTGGGATCCTTCGTTAGAAAAGCGGTCTTGACCCATGTCAGTGATCCACAAGCCCGGGAAGGCTTGTGTATCTGCCCCAGTGCGAGCAGCACACTGTCTGGCTGTTCTCTTAGTGTTCGGAAACAGTCAGCAGGTTCTGTGGGGAAATCAAACAGGAACGAAAAGCACAGATGGGTTGGTGGTCTTTTTCCAGTGGAATGAGGAAGTAAAGAGTGACCAGAGTAAAACAAATGCCCTCCTTTAGCAGAAAGGCACACGTGATCTTAGTAAATGTCAGAGGCTGGTCTGGATTTTGGGAAAATCATCGGAGGAAGTGAGTGGCTTACTTTTAGCTCGGTTATAACACCCCCACCTTTGAACAATTAGGTTAAATTCATCCATGTTGAAAAACAAAGAGGAAAACGCCACCCTGCTGAGGCGGTCTTTGCGCTTTAGGTCTGTCCTCCCCCTGGCTTCCCTCTGCGGCTGACGCAGCTGCACGGCTCCTCCCAGCTCTCGGTTTCACTGCTGCAGGCCCCCATGCGATGGGACTTCCTGTGCGCCTCCCCGGCTGGTCGGCAGGTGAATTCCAGACCAGACTGTTTCGGGGGGGGGGGCACGTAGCAGACTTTGTCACTGGGCTGTGCTGACTGCTGTTAACTGCTGGCCTTTTGACCCCTCCATCGCTCCTGCATCTACTTGAGGAAGCGAGAGCAAGCGTCTGGGCAGACGTAGGCGTAAATTCAGAGACACGGCATCTCAGCTCGGTCTGGTGAGCGTGGCGTGCTCCTTTGACACCCTGCGAGGCATGGCACGAGCGCTACGCACTGGTAAGGGGGGGGGGGCGACATCTGCGTGACTTGTCTTGGAACCGCAGTGCCCTTGTGAGCTATAATGTACTGTGCATCCTTATTGCTTATGGCTGCTCATTGCTCGGTTGTTTTAATGTTACCACGCTCGTACCATGTCCTTGACTGCGCTTCTGTGTTTGGTGGTGGTTTCTTGGCGCTGGCCTGCTGGTGTGCTATCATGGGTCAGGTAAGGTAACTGGTATTTATCTAGACTGCTTGCCTCCCCACCGCTGAATAAACACGTGAGGTGCTGAGTGGCAGAAAACATTCCGCTCCAGCTCTGCATGCCCGCCGCCCTCTAGATTACGGAGATTGTGCTGGTAGCAAAGATGTATTGATGCGCTCGAGGTCAGTGCTGTGAATATGGTCCCTGTGATGGGGCTGTGAGGGTCCATTCCCAGTGCATTAGTAACTGTTTTTGAGTGAATGTCCTGCCATACTCTCCGTCCTGCCATTTGCTATGTGTGTGTCCTCGGAGCTGGAGGTACAAGCAGTGGTATAAATGAGTCTCGGACACTGTCGGGTTATTTTTTGTAAACTTTGGTAGCTGTGCAGTCATAAACCACGCTGTGTGAGATGGCTGCACAGCAAAGCTTAGTCTACTTCCTGGGACAGAAATGCAGTAGAAATAAGTAGGTCTGCCTAGCCTGTGTGTATACGCGTGTGCAAAGTTTACGTTTTCCCTCCTGCCCTAATTTCAGCTCAAATACCTGTAGTCTAAGTGTGTGCTTTGCTGTGTTTCCAGGGCTAACCCTGTAGTCATGTTGGTCTGTGCCTTTTACTTTTTTCCTTTTTTGCTGGGGCAGGTGGGCCACTTGCACCAGCCTGCTTGTCACTCAGATCCGTAGTGTCAAACAAGGCACCTTCTGCTCTGCTGGCCACATGACTGTCTGTGAGGCTTCAGGAAGAGCAGGCAGCTGCACTGCTCTGCTGTTGGGGGCGGGTGAACGAGCGCTTTGCTGACCCCTGACCTGCTTGGGGCCACCCATGTGACTTCTGGCTTAGAAATGACACGTCCTTGCTTTACACCTGGATCCTTCTCTTGGTGTCCGGTGCCATTGTTGCTTCCTTGGTTGTCTGCTAATGTTCTGAGCTTCAGAGTGATTCAGATTCTGGTAGCCTGTGTGCTGTCACGTTTGTGGTCCCACTGCGGTCTGAGGTGCAGTAGGCCCCATGGGATTGTAACAGTTTTAGACAGTGGAACATATTCTGAGGTCTGCTTCAGTTCTGCAGTGATGTGGAAGCCACACTCTGGATTTTCAGGCTACATCAGGCTGGTTAATAATCACCAGTTCACCTTATGGATTCAGAATTGCAGGTTAATCTACACAAAAACAAAAACAGGTTATATTATGCTGAAAGCTGCAGGTTTGATACTGTCAAACTGCTTTTATTGGCTTTGGGGTTTAGTGTTGCAATAAAATGTCATAAAGGAAATGGTTTAAGCTTGTGCTGTAGTGTTTGGGAGCTGACCCCCCCCCCACTTCCTCCCAGGCCTGATGGTGTCTTTCCTCTCCCCTCCCTGTAGGTGGCGACAGACAAGGTTGCAGGCAAGCTGAGTTCTACTCTCTCATGGGTGAAGAACTCTGTGTCCCAGACCGTCAGTCAGATGGCTAGCCAGGTGGCCCCCCCTTCCTCACTGCATCCCCCTGCAGCCACCGGCGCCTCCTCCCTGCACACTCCACCCACCACCCTGTCGACGCCGACCCCGACCCCGACCCCATCTCCGTCCTCACCCTCCCAGCTCAGCCCGGATGAGGTGGAGCTGCTGGCCAAACTGGAGGAACAGAACAGGTAGGCCAGACCTGGGAGAAGCTTCTGGAAATCAGAGTCCCCGATGAGACTTACTGTGCTGGACAGGATGGAGATGGTCCTAATGAATAGTGATGGGAGAGATGTGTCTTCAGGACCTGCCGCTGGCAAGACGGTTGTGTGCTTGAGAGCTCTGCTGCATTTGGAGCTGGGGGGGGGAGAATCTGTCTCCAGGGTTCTGTCACTGAGCTTCCTGCTCCCTGTATGACGGGGCAGGGGGCAGCATTGTTTGTGTATAAATGAGCACAGCTAGTTTAAATTGTATGAAAAGGATTTATTGGTGTATTTACTGACCTATTCTGCCTTTGCATGGCTCCAGCCTTTTTGTGTTTGATTCCCCGGCATTAGACGTGGGGTGTGTTGAATGGTCTTGCTCCCTCAGTCCGGGGCGCGGCGTGCTCAGCCAGCTGTGAGCGGGTTCGAGAGGCTGATGGCCTGGTGCCTTATTGATTCTGCTCTGTTGGGGCCATTGTCGCAGAGCACACACCAAGGATTTGTCCAATCAGGATCAATGGACTGCCTGCCCCCATACCCCACTTGCCTGTTTGACCCCCTCCTGCCCCCCACCGACCTCCTAAGCAAGGAACAGAACACAGGCAGTAGAGAATCGGCTTACTTGTGGGTTGACCCGGGGATCTTTGACCTTTGTTCTTTGAAAGGGACAGCTGTGCCCTTTGACTGGGCACATGTCACCTCTGTGTCCCCTCTGAAAGATTCACAGCCCTGTCTCATCCGGCCCACGCTGCTGCGTTCTGTAAGCTTTTAGTCTCGTATGAAATTCAATCCATGTGCTGGTGGAGAATGTTTTTGAAAGAGCATTAAAAGGCAAAGAAAAAAAAACCATCCAGGGCTTTTTCTCTGCATGAAAATGTACATTTTTGTGTCTGACAGACTGAATGATTATTTTGCTACGTGATCCATCATGCTAATCACGTTTTTTGCTGCTAGGCAACCTAAACTCTGTAAGGGGGGGGTGCCTGCTTTATCCTCATTGGTTCTAAGCTGCACATCACTCTGCTTCATGCAGAACACACTGTTTTCTGCACGGGTGCCCTGTTTGCTGTGTTTAAATTATTTTATTATTATATTATATTATATTATATATGCAGTATTCTGGTTGGGTTTGTTTTCTTGCTGTTATGTCTGATTTATTCTCTGTTTATTCTCATATGATATTGTATATTGGTGACACATGAGCATTGGACAGCTTCACGCATTGTTTTACTTGAGATGTTTCTTTGAATGACCAGTTTAAGTCCTCATTGGTTTACGGCTGACACAGGTGGACCGAGGAAGCATCAGACGGGATAGAATGCGCAGAAGAGAGAAATTGTGTTTTTGGTGCTTCTCTCGGTACGGGATGTTACAGGGTTGAGGTCTTAGGTGCTGAAGTCCTGCTGCATTTATTTGATCTTTAGATCTTGTGCTAGGATGTTAGGAGATGTAGGCTGATAGACTGCATGTAGCTGAGTCCCAAACGGACCCTGTTTCCCTACCTTTAAGCTGGCTGCCTGATTCGCTGCTCCTGTATAAAAACCTTGCAGCAGTAGTCTGGACGCCTTTGTGGGTGGTTGAGGTCTCCCTGTGTTTTGACTGGAACACCACATTTCTCCAGCGCTGGTTCAGTAGGAACAGCTGGTTCTTTTTGCTGTCAGTCTTCCTTGCGGTGGTTCCCTTGATTTCACCCAGTCTCCCTCCTGACTTGTCCTGGGAGCCGACGGCTCGATCCTCGGAGCTGGGCAGCGTTTCCGCCAGCTTGGCAGACCACCAGCGAATTAGAATTAGAATTAGAATTTCAGAATTAGAATTAGAATCTGTGCACACGAGTACCGCCTCCCAACTGAGAAATTAAATTACCTCAAGTTTTCTCATTAATTCACTCTGCTCACTATTCTCCTGGGCTCTTTAACTACAGCACTTAAAAATATAAGGTCGTAAGTTAGCGTTAAGTGTGGGTCGGACAGGAACGAGCATCGAGGCGATCGCATATGGTGACAGATTCATTTCTTTGTTCTTCCCTGGTGCATTTCGCTCGCATTCACTTTCCGTGGTCAGTTTGTGCCCTGTGCGTGTAGGCGGTGGCGTAAAGATCTGCATGCCGTGAGTGCGAGAGTCACTTTTGGAGTTTCACCCTGCCCTTTTGAGCTTCAGTTTGGCCCGTATCACATAAAGGAACTACAGGCGGCTTCCTACCTGGTCTCCGGTCCCGTCCCTCTCTCGGCTTCTGGAGGGCGGCATGAGCCTCTCGTGGTAAGAGCCTCCTTCTGCACTCCGCTCTGCCCCGGACTCCTCACCTCAGCCGGTCGAGATGAGACGGCGAAACCCTCGACAGACCTGTCCTATCTTCGGGGCTCTCAGTCCTTGGGTTTAGTGCTGAGTGCTTATTTGTCTTCGGTATGATCAGCCAGCCTGAACACATTTTTAATACCCAGGCATATAGAACTAATTGTGGGTTTTGCTGGCTGATATGTATTTTCTTCCGAGCGGGACATGGTTCTCTTTCTGTTTCTCAGAAAATGATCGTGGCACAAAATCAGGTATTTTTTTTTTATGGTCGTCGCGTCGTACAGACGAATACATTTTGTTTGTGTTAATGCAGAGGTAAGTGCCAGAAAAACATAATTGTAAGTGAGGCTTTATGAAATATTTATCAGTGATGTCTGAGAGTTATTGGAGGTGGTCGAAGCTTTGGTAGGTCCGGAGTTTCGCAAGTGTAACCGGCCAGGTCTGAAGTCCTGTTTGTTCATGCTTGTGTTACTGGTACTGATCAGGCTGCTGAACTTTGTGAAGTAGGAGAGGTTGTCACGGGCAGATACGCTTTCACCACGGGAAAAATAAAACTAAAAAACGATTTTCTTTCTGTGGTTTGATGTCCACTGTGAAATGGGGCCCGTTAAAAAATAAACAAACACCAGTCTTGAATTACACCAAATACGGCACGCTTAAATTGCCACTTGGAAACTCAGGCTTATTTTGGGAACCTGCATTCAGGACATGTTAGTGCAGGAACTCTCCGAGCGTCTTTTTAAGCAGTGTATGTCGATAATGTTGCTGCCTGCTGTTGGTACCGTTTTATTAGCTGCTGTTCATAGCAGCGACCTCAGATGTCGTTGTCGAGCTGTCTCCTCGCCCGCTCCCACCCGAGCTTCATGGCAGTGCTAGCGGGCTCACTGCCGGACACTGAGAACGGCCCCTGCCATGTTTTGTACTGGAAGAAGTTCCTCTCCCCGTCCATCATGCGGGCCCCGGGCCCCTGAGCAGCTCGTATCATAGGCAGCCTGCTCTCTGTTTGTTTTGCCCGTGAAGCAAACCGTATTACAGCCTCAGCGGGCCTTTGACCTACTTTCCCACTGACGACGTACACGAGGGTTTGCATCTTCAGGTCTGTGTTGTTCTCAGCCTCAATAACATCACACCTTTGCGGTTTTCTGCCACTGTGATTTACACAATGCTGAAATTTGGGCGCCAGCCTGTGCAAGCTGCTGTCTGCTTGTTTTCCAGCTGTCTGACTGGGGAGCTCGTCTCCTGATCAGACCCTGCTGTGGCAGACTCGCAGTTAGACCTGCAGTTGATGTTGATGGTTTGACTAGAGGAGCCGTCAGGCTTTGATGGGGATGGGAGGCGGCAGTGAACCTGGCAGCTGCAGTATAGGGAGCTCTTCAGTGAATACAATTGGTTGTGCCTTCGTGCTAAAGCCAGGGTTTGCCGTCTGCCCGGGAACTTATCTGCTTGGCTGAGCTAATTGTCATGCACATTCAACCAATTCAGCCTGCCGATTTTCTGTAGAGTATTTCGACGATGACTTGGCACATCTCTCTCAGTGCCTGCCAGGGTTGGAGAATCGGTGTGAGATGTCTCACCCTGAAGGGGATCTTGTTGGGCTGGTGCACAAAGGGTGTCCTGGGATTGATTAGAAACTCGATTTGCTAGATTTCAGTCCTGAAAGAGCCCGAGTCAGACCAGAATGCACCAAGTCAAATGATTTACAGGGGGATATTGTAGCTGTACCCCTTTAAGTATCTAATGCTGAATGTCTACAGTAGCTGCTTTGAAGTTGGCAGTAACACCTGTTTGTTTTGCTCAGCATGGCTGGTCGAACATTTACTCAAGAACCTGTCTCAAAATGTTGCTAATTTTTTTTTGTTGTTTGTTTTTGAGGTTCATGCACCTAGCACTTTATATCTGAGCTGGTTAATGTTTCTCTTTTCCTGTTGTAGAGTACCTTGTTTGGTCGGTTCCCTTGTTTCGGCTAGATGCAGAATAAGTTTGTTCAAACCGGCCTCTTTGCACTGTCCTAAGAGTCCTTTGGCACTGAGGGTCATCAATCTTGCAGCATTGCATCAGCTTGTTTGCCGAAACAGAGGTCCCCCCCCCCCCTTAGATACCCCACAACAGGCCCTGGGAACAGGAACAGGGAGACTTCCTGGCCGCCTCGAAGGGGCCGGACTTTAGTCGGGGACTGTGATGTGCCGTCTTTCCATCGATGAATATTTAACGTTGACATTCGATGCCCGGTAACGGCTGACGCGGTCGTGTGAGAATGGGCTAATTTATCATTGATTACATTTAGATTAGCTCTTCCGCAGCCCCCGACTGTGTAGTAGCCCCATTATTCAGGCCGGAGTCTTAGGCTTTGACTGAAATGTGAGCAGGAGGTCGACCCCTTGCCATCAGCAGAGAGGTGTGTGTGTGTGTGTGTGTGTGTTTGTATGGATGTTCTGGCATTTAGCCGCTGTGTCGGCAGTGATTAGACGGGGAAGGGCTGCGTATTCTGTTGGCCCTCAGGATCACGTAGCTCTGCGCCGAAGGTCATCGGCCAGCTAAACGTGTAAAGACTGCAGCTCCTGCTTGATGAAGGTGACGTCGATGACAATGGAAACGTGTCTGTTGCTATCAGCTGCCTTACGTATCCCCTCCCGTCCCCCCCCCACCCCAGGCTATTGGAGATCGACAGCAAGTCCCTCAAGTCTGTGAATGGCTCCCGGCGCAACAGTGGCTCCTCGCTGGTGTCCAGCTCCTCGGCCTCCTCCAACCTCTCCCACCTGGAGGAGGACTCCTGGATCCTGTGGGGCCGCATCGTCAACGAGTGGGAGGACGTACGCAAGAAGAAGGAGAAGCAGCTGAAGGTGGGCTGCTGCCGGTCGGGACGCCTGCACTGGTGGCAGTGCGCAGTGATGCGCATATGCAGTGATGTGATTTAACTCTAAATCAGGGGTCTCCAACTCCGGTCCCGGAGAGCTACTATCCAGTAGGTTTTCTATCATACCCGGCTTCTGATGAGCCACACCTGTTCTCAGGTAAATACCAGG
>JAODLC010000047.1:2418733-2438386 GCA_026781145.1 Hippopotamyrus pictus
ATTTTTTTTTAAAACCCACCTCAATTCGGGGGGGGGGGGTTCTCTTCAGTTTCTCCAGTATGTACCCTCCACCCCGCCCGCCCGCCCCCCCCCACTTCAAACTTACGCCTTCTCTTCTTGGTGCAAGCAGTGACGAAGGGGCAGTAAGGTTGGTGGACAGCTGTCCCCATGATGTCCTGCTTCCAGACCCGATAACGGTCTTCACCAAATAGTTGGTCCCAGCCCACGGTACAGGTGTCCCCTAACCACGCAACACTAATAGTTGGTGTTGGGCAAAGTCCAGTGCGACCTTAAAATAAACACTATGTGTGATGTGTTTCAAATAAAATGTTATTTAATAAAATGATTTTTTCCATTGATTCTCTGTCGTGTTTTTTTTTGTCATTGGGACGGTAATTCGTGGTATACGGAGATTCAGCGCTATGTGGAGTTAACGCGACACTAAACTGATGAAAGGCGGGCCGTGTAGGCGTCTGAAACGTCATTTTTACCCTTCAATACGCTGCTCTATAAAATTAATCCTAAATCTTAATTTAAACGAATATTTCAGAATTGCGTCCCACAAGAGTTTGAGGAAATCTGCTGAAAACGGCCTGACTCTTAAGACACCAGACGCGGGATGTAGTTTCTAAAATGCTGCGCAGGATGTCCTTTCAAAGTTTGTTCGATCCATGACTTCTCTATGTGAGCTGCTGGCACTATTATCTGGTGCGATGGATTTACATGGCCCAAATTCACTTTTTTGTGACAATGGAAAAGTGCGCAAAACATCAGCTTACGAAGTCCTACAATGGAGTCGTCGATCCAACCCCAGCTTGGGAGTAAATTGGTTTAATAGAAATTATTGCCTTTTTTTTACGAGACCTCGTTAGATTTGGTATTGTCCGAACATTACATTTCCACGCAGGAAATGTTTCAATGGCCACCCAGTGAAAAGATTAGTACGCATGAACAACATCCACCAAGGTGTGTTCCTGAGGCTCCGCACAGAATCGGCAATAAAAGTTTTGTAAAATAAGAACAGTTTTAAAAAATCAGTATTCACACTTGGACGGTATTTTGCAACACATGTTAAGTCACTGCTAAGAATAAATCAGTAATGGCAATTTAATTTGGCGAACAGCATTTAAAAGTTACGACCGCACCTACACCCCTAAATATAAAACCGCCCCCGGTGAAAAGGAAATGAGAAAATATAACCAGATCGCCTCCTTTGGCTTATGATGCTTCTCTGTGGGAGTCCGAGTCTAAAAAAAAAAAGAAAATTGTTCCGGCGTGCGATCTAGAGTCACTGCTTAACGAAAACCAACTGACTGGACAAGGTGCCACTGACGGCAGTGATAGAACATTAATCAGAACCTTAATGAGAGAACCCATGGAACTCTCCAGAAACGACGGTTCGATGCTGATTAGACATATTTGTTCAGAAATTGAAAATTCATGTCACGCACCTCGATGCGGAAAATTACATTCTTATTTTAATTATACCGTGGCATCTAAGACACGAATCCACTGTTATCGTGTTTTCAGTGTGTTTGTATAGGCTTTTCTTGTCGACATAAAATTTTATTACCACAAGAATTTTTGCAGTTATTTTGTTGCTATTTTTGTAGTTATTTTTGTTGCTAAGATGGTCTTCTATGCATTATATTGTAAATGCGGAGCTGGTCAAGGTTTTCTGAAGCACAAAACTTCGCGTGCTGAAATTTCATCAATTTCACATTTGAATAGTAAATCTGTGCGCACTAGAAACGCGGAGTTTTGTTTTCTCTTTTTTTTTTTTTTTAGCGGAAGTCAAATCATTTTTACTATGCAAGTGTCCAATAATTAAAAATTGCTTGAAACGACTATCCCATTCAGTTTCAGAATCTCATAAAATGGTTGCAAACCCCTTTTTCTTATGAAACGTATTGCAGAACCGTAACGTTCAGGAAGTTCTCTTGCTTTATTTAGGGGCTGAACTTCTGGAGCTTCTTATTCACTTGGGACAACTCAAGTCAAGTCTCGTAACTGCGCAGAGCTAAACCCTCAGCGCCGCTGATCTGTGCTGAAATCGCTTTCTTTAGGTAAGCCTGCGTATATTCAGAACCTTTTTGTGTAACCATTAATCGTTGCGGCGATGTAAAAGAGTATTCTTTATTTAATCTCATTAAATATTAAAAACTAAATAAATCAGATCTGTCCGGTTGTCGGTAACCTAGTGGACTATATAAAAACACCTTTATCTAACTATCAACGAACACCAAGCTCGGTGTTAGATTTCTATGTTTGTTTTAGAAGTGATTGATTTTGGGACGTAGGTGAGAAATTTCCTGTTGAAATAGTTGTATTTGAATAAGTTCTCAAGTTAAACACGCAGACGAATTTGCATTTCGTCATGACGGTCGATGGTCACGATGTGAGTAGTTTGCTTCACAGAGACGAGTTAAGATCAAGCGATTATCGGCCGATTCCAGCATTCGCGCTTAAGTTATTTTATGCACTCTGTTGTAGCAGGTGGAACAGCGTGATATTTTTCCCATCCGTCCCATGCACTCTAATCCTCAGGCAACCTTGAATGCCGGAATGTGCGACCCTATCTTGATTTTATTTAACAGGCAGCACTGGTTGTATGTACACTGATGGACTTACCGCTGATAAACTGCTTGTGGTGTAACGGAATAGTCCGTGGAAGCTTTTCCAAAACGTATATACGAAATATTCGATCCGTTATTTCATTTTGTAAAGGTGGCTCGGTGACAAGTATACCTTGAAATTTACTGACAATTTTTGTTCAAGCTGGTGCACATTCTCGGATGGGAATACAATAATCAGTGTGGTATCATGAGTTTTTTTTTTTTTTTTCTGAAAAAATGCTTTGCAATTCATCAAATAAAAATTCAGATCCATTCGTGCTTCCTTTCGGTTGTCATTCAAGCCCTCTCCGGACACGGTTTGCCGTAATGATCGGCTGTCATCGGCAGAGGGCGGGTGTCCTCAAGGTCTTGAATATGAAATCTACCCTGATGTCAAAAAGAGGAACCTAGGTTTCCTTGGGTTGTACTGGTATTTTGAATCTCACTGAATAATAGACACTGAACTGGTACTATATCTTCAATCAGTGTAAAAGTCGTAAGTGTTAACAATAAATACTTTGACGAATCAATTAAAGCTTTTAAAGTTAGTTCAAATATATATAGCACACTGCATCTTATTGAACCTAAATTATTGTTGTGTCTTTGGTGGATGTATTTTCTGCCATAAAACACTAAATCACTTTCTGTAGCGTAAATTCGTGAATAACATTAGAGAATTTTGCACAGTTATGCAGTGAGCTGTGGGCCAGAGGTCTACCCGGAAAATAAAGTGTTAATTAAATGTAATTAAATGTAATTAAATGACCCTGTAAAATCGTTTCATGCTACTTTTCTATACCAAATATTTGTGAATTCTTAAACGGGCAAATCGCTGTTTGTATCGCACATTAAGTGATAACAAATTTCGGATATTAAGAATGAATGTTTTCTATAAAATAATTTGTGTATCGTGTAAAATAATTTGAGAACATCAAAATAGTATATAAATTCATTCACCTTCCAAATGCTCATCCTGATCAAGATCGTAATGTAGTGTACAAACGCATTTTACAAATGTTTTAGAAGCACGTCTTTCTACGCCTAGTGAAGATTAATGGAAAAGAAAAATCAGCTGTCCATGATAAATATTTCGATTGCTTCTGCTTGACTAACGGTGACTAATGAATGTGAAGGACTTTAATAGCGGCAAAGAAAATGTTAAATCGGCCGACAGCACTGGAAAGCAATAGGGTCGGTATTCTCTTGCAGTCTGTCGTGCAATGTAAATGCAGTCAGTGTTGTGTATATAATTAGATTGGATATTATCAGCGCCCACTCCGTGTGAGAGACGGACAAGGTAGCTCTGTTTACACTTTCAGGACACACGTAATTCAGGAAGAAACCCGAGACTATACGGAGGCTGCCTCGGCGCGTGGGCGCACAGGGTGTCTTCTGCCTAAATTAGTTTTCCTCAAAATGATGCACCTCTTTGTGGAAATTTACTAAATGCGCCCAGTAAGGCACAGGTAGCCGTGAGTGTACTGCATTTCGAGTTAACGGCTTCCGATTCCTGACAAAAGTATTCATTTAAATAGACACGGAATTGTTTTGTAATGTTTTTAAAAAGGTATGCTTATCCTATAAGGTATACTGTAAAGTACTAGCTCAAATACACGCCTACATGCCTGGAGAAACATAGTAAGCCTCTATTCCTATATAAAAGTAAACACTTTCGGATTATGTCGAAATTTAAATGTAAAAATCGTAAGTACAACCACAACAGCTAATTCGTCGTACTTCGAATTTAGTCCATTCATTTTTTTTTTTTTTTTTTGCGTAAAAATTAATTTGCTTTTGCACATCGGGAATACAGTACAGGCTGAACCCACAGTCTGGTCCAAAAGTCACATACAAGCAAATCGAACAAATCGGCTTCTAGCAGCACCGTGCGGTCTCTCCGTTGCATCTCCACTTCTATCTCCATTGTTGCCGTATTCGGTAACAAAGTGTTAAAGCAGTGTGTCACTTATCCTGATTGCCATCCGTTTAAATTCCCCCAGGTAATCCATTCGGATCTGACAGGGCTGCTCGCATTTGTCCTCTGAGAGACCAATCACAAGCCCGGGAGAGCCTATGGGATTCTTGCCTCTTTTGGGCACCTGTCCGCATAACACCTGGTAAACGACAGGGCTTTTCTGCGCACGCCCGATCCCCTGCCAGACAAGAGAAAAAGACTTTACTGGCGCAGTCATCAACCAATGGTCTTTAAATATTTCCAAAGATAAGACGGAGCCGCTCGTTCCTGCGGACCAGCAGAACGGCAGAGTCGCAGGTCAGTTTGGCCACCAAAGGAGAGGATCAAAAATGCCCAGGTCATTCTTGGTGAAGAGCAAACGGGCTCACAGCTACCACCAGCCAAGGTCCCTGGAAGATGATTACAGCAGGCTAGACACCATCTTAGCTCACATATGTGCAGGTAAAGTTCAGTTTTTCAAAATTTGCTGACTAAATAATGTTGTTGCGGTTGTGTGGTATTTTATAAATGTTATATTCCCATTTGAAAAGTAGTCTGTTTACTGTTTATGAGGCACTTATAAACTAGAAGGAAAGGATTCCACAAAATCAATGTACCTTTGAAATTTATTTCATATATACTCTGATTGGTCGGTATAAATTATATTAAATATTTTCAAATATTAAAGAATTTTGCCATGTAGCCTATATTTAAACTCTGCATCTTAAATTTACTTGTATGAATTTAGTAATACTTCTTAATGAAACCACATCCGCTAGAGTCATTACAGAATTAATAGAATTTTTATGCCGCTTTGATATACTTCCGGACAAATTATTGTTTCGTATTCGCTTTGCACTATATTATTACATTATTCTTGTCACAGTAATCTTAATTTCCGATTGCCTCTGTGTTGAAGTGTAGGCTTCATCCTTTTTATCTTTTGGCAATTAGAAAACAAGAGTTCGGTGGAGTCGGGATGCTGTTCCGACTCACTGGCTATCGATGCCCAGGGCAGAGTTTCCCCGCCATCTCACTTGGTGGAGACCGCTGACCTTTCCTCCAAGTCACCGCTCAGCTGCGAGGGCAGCATGTGCGGCCGGTCACCGGACTACGAGGACTACTGGAGACCGCCGTCCCCATCGGCGTCACCCGGTGCGTGCGAGTCGCTTGGTTAGTGCTGATTATAGGAGCTGAATCAAACCGACGGCCTGTGACAGATCACGTGACAGACATATGGCGTATGGTCCAGTCCCTTTCGAGCTGTCAACGTCTTATTACGCCGTAAGGCAGTTTACTATCACTTTGGTTTTATATTTTATCTACTTAGCACGTTTATACGTAATTAAATATGACCGATTTATTTAGGCTATTATATAATACTTTTTAATTCACCTTTATTTTAGTTAATATCTCCAGCTTACTATATATGAAAGACGTCATTATATATCTGTTAAGCCTGTATATATTTTTTGCAGACTCAATAATGTTTCGATATTATTTATTGCGAAATCTGACACAAGTTATGTATTTTCGCAGCTGATTCAGAAAAGTCCTTCACAGTGGATGAACATACTGTGGACGAGAACCACCCGTTTGCAATCCCCTTCCGGCCATGTGCTTGGAGTAATTACTCCGGGTCTGAGCTCAGGCATCTCGTCCAGCAAACGTACCCGCATCACCCAGTACCCCGGGATCGCAGTGCATCGCTGGGGCTCTACGATGACCGGAGTACCGATACCTCTCTGTTCACCGAGCGGGCTTCTGTTGCGGGATTGTACAATGATTACGGCTCGGCAACGAGTCTGTTCGAAAGGTCAAGCACGCCGCGCCTATATGCAGAACACAACCTGCACAGTAAGGTACCTGATATCAAGGCCGAGTCTGACCTGCTCTGCAGCCGGCTTCTGCTGAACGGGGCATACAAATGCATCAAGTGCAGTAAGGTGTGAATTATTCATTTTTCCTGCGGTTTGAAAAGTCAAAATGTTTTAATGCCCTTAAAAAAATAAACCACACGTCGTCTAATTACAAACGAAATTAAATCGCTCTCTCCCACGCAGGTTTTCTCCACGCCGCACGGTCTGGAGGTTCATGTCCGAAGGTCTCACAGCGGGACTAGGCCTTTTGCCTGTGAGATGTGCGGGAAGACCTTCGGACACGCGGTGAGCTTGGAGCAGCACAAAGCGGTGCATTCCCAGGTGAACGAGCGACTCCGCCGTGGAAAATACGATTACACATGTTGCTTCTGATAAATTATAAATGGTCTAGTACATTTAAGCAGGCACCATTGTTTCGTCCAAAGGAGCAATGACACAACTGCGTCCATTGAATGTTACACTGAAACAACTGCGATGAATATTTACTGGAAACATTTAACGGATAGTAACAATAGAATTATCTTTTCTATGTTTGCATAGGAAAGGAGTTTCGACTGCAAAATTTGTGGCAAAAGTTTCAAAAGGTCATCCACTTTGTCCACGCATCTGCTCATCCACTCGGACACCCGGCCTTACCCATGTCAGTATTGCGGAAAAAGATTCCACCAGAAGTCAGACATGAAGAAACACACTTTCATTCACACAGGTGAGACACACGACGTACAAGCAGCCGTATTCCTGGACATGTTCATCGGGACCGGACGTGTATTTGACTTATGAAAAGCTACAAGACACTTAAACGCCGGACGTGTTTACGCCGTGAACAGTGTCTGCTAATTATATATAGCATCTGTGTGACCTGCGTCGGTGTTCTGAAAGCTTTGAATGAATCGATGTCATTTCTGATTTTTCTCGGCATAGTGGTGGTATTAAAGTCAACCTGATCTGTCAGTTGAACAATTAAGTTTTTTGATCCATCTGAAACGGTATACGAGAAATCGACTGGAGCAGTCACGTGTATTTATATAGTTTTATCTCTGGAAATCTCTATTAATCTCTGGAAATAAAAATGGCAAAATAATAAATCAGGAGTTTAATTCATATATTAAAAAGACTATCATCAAACTTCCGTGTAATAAAGGCACATGAACACAATGTTGTGCATAATCTTAGTCGATGTATTTTTTTTTTTTTTTGCGTTTTAGGCGAGAAGCCGCACAAGTGCCAGGTGTGTGGAAAAGCCTTCAGTCAGAGCTCCAACCTCATTACCCACAGCCGCAAGCACACCGGCTTCAAGCCTTTTGGATGTGACCTTTGTGGTAAAGGCTTTCAGCGCAAGGTGGATCTGAGAAGACATAAGGAGACCCAGCACGGACTGAAATGAAGGCGAACCTCACGTTTTAGTGATAAGAGAGGAACTACACCGAACACTATGCGAGCATAAAGAGGTCCATAAGCAAGCGAGAGTAGGCGAATGTCAGAGCATCCACGATTCTGTCGTCCCTTGGATATATGACGGGGAAATAACTATTGTTTAGAGCGTCTCGGACGCAATCGGCATGGCAATCATTTTCAAACGGAATGATTCGAGGGTCAAAACAGATTGCAGCTGGTTTGTTCTTGGAGTATGTGCCCGAAACCCAAATGTTGTCAGATAAATAATCGGACGCTGTATATTATAAAACATTGCATATGCACACGGGTGAAAGAAAAATCACCGCTTTCTAAGTGATTGTCACTTTGTTTTCAAATAAACGCTACAGGTGCTGGCAAAACAGGCACTACAAAAATGATGTTTATGGAAAAATAATGTAAGACTACGAGCCGCGACGCGGTTGTAACTCTGAAACCCAACATGAATCTCATGAATGTTACTGATTTATCTTATCAGATAGACGTTGGCAAAGATGTGATAAAAAAATTGTCGTAAGTTATCATAAACGTCATGCATTTCAGACAATTTGCACATTCTTAATCATTCCTTTAAGCTTTCATTAATTAGATAAAATAAAGCTGATTAATTACTGCAACTGAATTTAAGTTAATGCTATGCTGAGTGGTGAGTGATTAATAATTGAAAACGTTGCTGTAAATAAAGAATAACATTAATTGTTGTTAAGATATACTGCTGTAGTTCGAAGATTTTGTCCATAAATAAACCTTTTAAATAACTAATGTAAAACGGTTCTCGCTTATCACGTAACATCACGCATCTTAATAATAACTTTAATATCGTTGTTTCCTTTTCAAATTTATGTTTTTCTGATGGACTACATGCGCTTATTATTTGTACATTTTAAAATCTGTTCACTGTATTCGGCAAATCTGAATTGCATCCGTAAATTAACAGAAACAAGGATGATTTTCTTTTTAGTCCTATCTCTCTGAAATGGAGAAGGGGGGGGGGATGGATAGGGCTAGTTAAAAATAAATGGCGGTTCCACCTGCAATAATTCATCAAGGCCTCCTCTGTTATTTCTTTCGTTTACCGGCGTAATAGACACCGAGGATAGAGCTGGATCATGCTACACGTTTGTTTCAGGTATACATTTTTAATGCCATTTCTGCGGCGGCTTTCCGTAAACATTTGGAAACACGGAGATTAAAAAAATACTTCCTTATCGTGAAAAGTTGCCAGTTTAATTTTTTTTTCTCAGACTCAACAGCCATCAAGTGTCGGCATGCATTTTCATACTAGGGTAAGAAAAATCTCTGAAATGTATACCGTCCATATTCCAAATTTGTTCAGAGCAATTTGCCCCTGAAGCCGAGGTTATTTTTTCCACACACGTGAAACATCTGGCCCAAATCAAATATTTTCAGGCACCAAGACAGATTAACAAACACTGAACAAACAAAAATTCGCATCCATAAACTTAATGTGAAGGAAGTCGAGTGATATGGCGTCACTTTTACAACTTACCTCATAAACTACATTTATAAAATGGCAGCGCCGGACGGCTTCATTCTCAGGAGGAAAGCAGAGTGATTGATTCACGGTTGTATAAAGGAGGGGCAGTATTTGACTTCGGGAGCTTTTTACTTGTATATACTGATTTGGTTGATATTCCTAACAATCTATACTACATGCTGAAGGTAGTCTTGTCACGATTAAACGACACGAATGATCTATGTCCCCTTAAATAATCCAGCCCGATGGGCAAAATGTTTTAGACGTTATTTCCATAACACAAACAGAAGAGCAGATGAAATCCAGGTAAATGACGTTTTATTGGTATAAGTAAGGACTTCCAACGCCTTCAGTCAGGTCGCGAGCCCAGGGCTCTTTCTCTGGAAATCCCAAAGGAAACCGCTCATCAAGACAATTGTCATAAAGGGCACCTTCTCTGGGACAGATTTTGTCTTCCTATTAATAATTTAGGGTTTCTAAAGGGTTCGCGAAAGCAGGCTTTCAATATAGCGCGTTATGTCGGAAGAGCTGATCACGTTACAACGCTTCGATATGAGCTTTTTATATTACTAGTGACACGACTCTATCATGAATTTTATTTTGTAGTTATTGAAAAGCACCGCAGTTGAAATCTACACAGAAACGCCACCTTATACAGCAAAAACACGTAGCCGTAGATTCATAAAGTGACAGCTGTCATTTTGGCTTGTTTTCACGAACTTCTCTAGTTGTTTTTACTTTAAACAGGCTGACTGGGTCCCCGTGTTAAGCAAACTGCAGGCAAATGGAAAAACGCCGTTTTTACAGTTGAGACGGCTTCCCTTTATGCTCACAACATCAGCCACGTCTTCTTCACAAAGCCACAAAGTGTCCCCGGGGGGAAGGGGCCACAGCCGACATCGAAGTGTCTTCTGGACTTTTTAAAAAGGTAAGTCAGCGGACGCCAACACGCCACTGTGCTCATGGTAAACCCTTTGCGGAAAATCGTAGCTGGTAAAAGAAAATCAGAATCACATTCTACAGACACAGGCCTGTTTTGGTTGAATCTTGAACAAAAACAAATCAAAATACCTTATGTAGCCTCAGATGTAGTTAGTTAAAAAAAAAACAGGTGTTCCGGGCAATTCGGTTTCCCTAGGTTTCCCCTGTCTATCAGGAAATAATGTTTCCCTTATAATATTAAAGCAAAGAGGTATGTGAAATGTCTGAAAATCACTCAGGTACATTATTACACGTGAATACTGTATTGTTATTAGTACCGAGGGCCAGAGTTGTTCTATACCTGTTTTAGCAGGGGGGAGCCAAATATCCTGGATGTCAGGAAATAATGTTTATCCTAATATTTAGGCAAATATGTATGTGAGATGTCTGAAAATCACTCAGGTACATTATTACATATGAATACAGTAGATCGTCACGCATAATATAGTCTTATAACGTTTTCATCAAGAAATATCTCTATCCAACGAATTAAATAATTTCATGTATTATCTGTAAAAACAAAAAACATCGAAAAGGCATGTGATGTTTTAAAATATATGGCTTGTTTAGCTCAAGAGCTTCGTTAAAAGACATGAAAACAACAGCGAAACCGGGTACAAATCAGCGCGCGACAGGGAGAACATGGGGAAACTGAATTTTCCGTAACACCTGCTTACTGCGGTACGACCGGGGCGCCCCGATCACGACTCGCTGGGACACCATCCCGGCCACATCCCTCATTATAAATACGGCAAACACGTCCAGGAATATCAGCAGCGGAGGAGCTGGGTTACGAATGCGTGACGGACATATCAGCGCGCGCTTATCTTTTTCTTAATTGCGCTAATTGCTGCATCTAATTGACTTACTTGACCAACAAGGTCGGAGTGCAATGAATAGTTCTTACATGCAACACAATTCAAATGGATACAACGATTTAGAAGTAATGTTTATAATGTACTTTGCATCCTGAAACGGACTATATTTAAATAAATTCGCATCCCGTTTCTGGCCACTTCCTTACAGTTAAAAAAACTACAAGTGTCTCACATCCTCTTTCTGAAATTGCCTATTTCTCATGGCATTTCCCGGCTCTCAAGAAAACACATTTACCCTTGAATAAGATCGCCTTTACCGGACACTGATTGAAACCACGCTCTATATGAGTGTTTCAGTTCCTCTAAATCAAAAGGCTGGCGGGTCGGAGGGAATCTCTCACGATCCAAGCGTATCCATCAGCTAAGGAGGCGAAATAAGACATTTTGCCAGTCGAGGGAAGCCGTGATTGGTAATTAAATCGCCTCTCGTTTTCCAAGGGGCAGGTCAGTGCGCAGGTGACGTAATACACCTAACAATTCAGTTCAACTGAAATTTATTTATACTGCGCGTTTTCATAATATTACAATACCCAGTACCCCCCAAGAGCAAGCCGGAGTCAGGCACTACCTGCGCTCACCCCGGGGGGCGTTTCCCAAAGAGTCCCGTTAGCAACAGTATAGTCGGACCCATTCAGCTGCAAGGTGCCAGCTTTGCTTTTGAGAAACATACCTCTGAGCCGTTTTCATGTCGTTGCGGCTCGAGCGGTCCCTAAGGTTCCGTGATCCATCCCATAATGAGCATTAAAATGCAGTCAAAGCGGAATCAGTAATATTCGGGCGGATTTACGCTGACTGCCTCAGTTCGTATCAGAAAAACTAATTTTAGTTACAGTTCCAGAAACTAGCGGTAGACAAAGCATAGCTATGCAGAAATATGCAAATACATCAGTCATGTTTCCATTTTCATTTTTTATTGTTTGCATAACACATTTTGCAAATTTCAACATATTCACATCATCCACTGATTTTATTAAATTAACATTTACAGCTTTGAGTCCAGAAAACCAAAAAAAGCTGAGTGGTACTCAAAATGGCAAGTAACTCTCTGGTGGGAGAGAAGAATCCATGCTTTTTGGCTTCATTTGAAGGCCCAGTGCCTGATGACTTGTTGGCTGAGTGTCGCTTGGTTTGGGGGGGGGGGGGGTGGCCCCTCCAGGACGGCTGTCTGCAAAGTGCCACCCTGTCAGCAGAGCAAAGCTGAAAGACCTTCAGATACTTCAGATGTGCCGTGAGGAGACCGGCCTTCGGAAGATCCCGACCAGACCCTGCAGCTCCTGCTCCTCCATCGTCAGCTCCCTCATCAGTGTAGACATGTACTCCACAGAGGATGGGCTCCCTAGCGCCCCCCTGAGGACGGGGGACACCTCTGCCAGCCTGGAACACAGAGACATGTCACGCTGAGCTACAAAGCCTGGCTGGTGTGGATGCCATAAATGCCATTAAATTAGTTTCAAATCTTTATTTTTTGGGGGAATGGGACTGTGACCCATACTTCGGCAGTTCCTATAAGCCCCATTGACCGTTTTGCCACCTTGCAAGAACCCCCCCCCCCACCCCATCTCCAGACTACAGACGAAATATCAGAGTAAATATCCCACTACAGGAGGTCGGATTTGAAAGCTGTCAGCACAAATGGGGGCCCTGTGTGTCTTCATGAAAAAATCTGGCGGGTTGCAGCACGTGAAAATCCCACCCACCACCCATATAAATCGGGGTGGGGGGGATCGGCCAAGATACGCTGCTCTAAAACAAGCAGGCAGCTTCCAGCCTGAGCCATGAACGCCTTCAGATGCCTGCAACATTTGGTAGGTAGGTTTGTAAGGGGGCACTTATTCTTTTTTTGGGTGGATTTGTATTTGAGGTCCCTGTACCAGCTCTGTGTGAGCCCCCCCGGGCACCCAATAGGGCTGCAACACACCTTCAATTCAACTCGTCAAAACAATCTGTGTGTAGACTGCCAATCAACTGTTACGTGGGGGGGGGATGGGCGAAAAATAAATAAATCACACACCCCCGCAGGCCGCGCTTTTGCGGATTATACAAACACACCGGGAGACAATCGAGGGCCTGCAGGTCTGGCAGATGCGACACGGGGGGGGGGGGCTGTGGTGTCGCTGGCCCGGCAGGCGCGGGTTCGAACAAAGTCAGCATGACACCCAGAGAGCTTCACTTCCAGGCAGGGAACACCGACATAAGGACTGGCTGAGGCTGCAATGGGGGGGGGGGGTTATAATATTCTGACATTTAGGTGTTTAGCAGATAAAAGAACCACAAAGATGACCCTGTTCCTCTCAATTTGTAAAATTTCGAGACTTGTTAAATTAGTCTCAGACTGGACGTCCTGAAATGAATCTGAAATGAAATGAATCTGAAATGAAGACAAAGATATATAGAGACCATGAGAGACGCAGGACTCGGGTGATACGGGAAGCTGCCCTGGGACCTGATCAGCCCCACAGTGGTTTGTTTATACTCCAAACTGAAGCAGGTGCCTGGTCTCCGGAGAGGCTGCGGAACGGAGGCGTCTGCCCAGCTGGCGAAACGTTCACGGCTTTCTACGCGCCGGAGTGCGGATGGGGCTCAGTGAGCGTCACGCGTTTGGGTTAGAGGGCCGAAATGGACCATAAGGGGTACAGCACAGTGACTCGAAATCAGTGTTTCCCAGTCCGGTCCTCGGAGAGCCACAGTCGGTCCATGTTTGTGCTCAATCCCAGCTCCCGCAAAAACATGGACTGTCTGGCAGGGAGCTGGGAGGGAGCAAAAACACGGACCGACTGTGGCTCTCCGAGGACCGGACTGGGAAGCACTGCTCGACATGCCTATGTGCGGAGACTCACTTGAGGGGGGTGACACTTAGAGCCTTCACTTTGGGGGTAAGAGCGAGCAGGTGAGAACAGGTGAGGGAGTGTCTGCTGTGTGCGTGTCTGTTTCAGAGGTGTGTGGGGGGGGGGGGGTTTATTCCAACAAGGCCGGCTCATTTGCTGCTGGGAGTTAATCTATTATTCACCTGATCCGAACAAAAAGACCGCAAGCCAACTGTGCCTCTGTCATTCAGCGGCCAGGCACAGGCAGAAATTATTAATGATGCACACAGAGGCGGGAGGAGCCTGAAACCAAAGCCAGTGAGGGGGGGGACAACAAGGATGGACACTGATCTGGCGGGGGGGTGGGGGAGAGTCCACCTTTACCTGTCAGTGTTCCCCCAAATGTCTGAAAACACCCATTTTTTTTTTTTTACACCCCTGCATAGAAGAGTAGGGAGGTGGTGGCGATGAGGAGGGGGCGGGAGCTCGACGGCGGCCACAGACGCGTCCCAGAAGGTGACAAGCAGCCCATAAAGACACGGCTATATTCAGATGCCTGCGAACAGGTCCACCCCACCGCTCAGGAAGGCCGCTGTAAGGCTGGGGCTCCTCTAACAGTGAAAACATCCCCCCCCCACCCTGTATAAAGGATGTTCACGCTGTAGAGATATTTTGGCATGTGGAGGGGCCTCTTGCTGACCATAATCCGCAGGGGGGGGCTGATTAACCGCCTCCTACATTTTGGCCGCCAATCTGGACTGTATCGGAACCCCCTCCTCGGCTGGCAAACCCCCCCCCGCCCTCTTTTCTCTCCGAATGCGTGTATCTGTCCCCCTCTCTTATTCCTCTCTACAAAGGAACGCTGTGAATCTGCAGTGCCTGGGACCGTGCGTCTGCAAATTCAAGGTGATAACACCCCCCCCCCCACACACACCCCCCCAGTGGCTGCACATACACAATGCAGCAGCTGCTGCTGTGGAAACAGGCCGTCGGACAGTTTCTTGTTCATTTCCCCCCCTTTGACCCTGCAGGCTGCACTATGAGGGGTCGATTTTAATTTGACTATCTTTTGTTCATCAATTAGTGCCAAGACAGAAGAGGGGCTTAAATTTACTGGAAATAAAGGTGGGGGTAAAGAAAAGCTTAACAGAAAATGGTTAAATGAGTGGGGGGGGCTCTCTGATGTTGGGGAGAGCTACAGTCACTTGTTGGGGGGGGGGGGGGGGCAAGGAAGGAAAAAAAAGGTAATCAGGAATGATGGTGTGTGAAAGACCTCGTCCAGCACAGCTCTGCATGCGGCTCAGCTGCAGTCTCTCCCAGGGGGTGAACACAGGGAGAACACCCCCCCGGATAACGCGCCCGGCGTGTTTACACAGACGGGAGCAGCACGGAACTCCGCAGGGCGTCGTGTGGCCCGGCCCGGGGCTCCATAAAGACGCACCTGCCGTCTGCTGCATGTCAAACAGTGGCGTGACCTCTGACCCTGGGGGGGGGGGTCGTAAACCTAGCTACCATGTTTCAGACGCTCGGCGGCTGACGTCACGAATGCTGGCGTGCGTCCCTGGGGGGGCTGTGTGGTGGCAGTTCCTGGCTGAATGGTGATGACATGACGACGAGGTTGAGGTGTGCGGGCCGATGTGTGCCTCTGTGGGTTATGCCCCTCTGTCTGTGATCGGAAGATCGCCAGCTCAAATCCCAGAGTGGGCAAAATGAGCATTGGGCAGCCGAGCAAGGCCCCCAACCCCCAATCGCTCCCCCTGATTTCTCAAAAAAGACCTCTGGACAAGAGTGATACTGTTACATAAATTCAGATGTTAACGTGACCCTGTTCATGCTGACATAGCCTCAGCAAAAGCTAGCTGGAATCAGCCAGCTGCTCCACCAAAAAATATCTCTATGTCCAGATTTGTTTGCATCTTCCCATTTCCAGATGATGAATCTGAAACGTAGATATAAAATGGTTTCTGAACAGGTCCTGCACCCCTGATGTAACCTGACTGCAGCGCAGCTATGAGATTGCCTGAAAAATTGATCAGATCTGTGTCACAAATTACCAAGCTGGGGGAGGGGGGGGGAGGAGGGTGTGCAGGAAAAGCAAAAGATCAGGGGATAAAAAAAATCTTGGAAATAATAAAATATTTATGTTGAGGTAGTGAAGTAAAGTTACTTTCTGTGTAGTGATTTAATGACGGATGGGAGACTGAGGAAGGGCTTCCGACAGCGGGCGAGATGACAGGTCTCTCGGGCGGTGGGGGCTTCCGACAGTGGGCGAGATGACAGGTCTCTCGGGCAGAGGACGTCAAAGGGAGGCGAGATGAACCTCTCCACCCAGGGTCCTCGCTCTGGAGGTTCCCGTATTTGCCCGAAATTCTTCTCTCGCGGTCTGGTGTTTTGTTATTCTTTCCGGCACACGGAGGACGAGCAAAACTTTCACAGCGCGGCAGGTGGGAGGAGATGCGTTCAGCGCGCCCACACGCGTAACGCTGTGACACAGAGCAGGCCGGAGCGGACTGGAGTCACAGCCTCAGTCACAGCCGGACGGCAGCGGGAGTTCGCGTGGCCCACGGCGGGTGACCACACCGAGAGGGTGACTCATTTCCATGAATGTGAGCGCTTGAATGCGAGTAAACGTGTGTTTGTGTGACTGACTACATATTGCTGACGATGCACGCATGTCTGGTCAGCTCTAACGTGCGAGTGGAAAGAACACTTCTTCCCACCGTGGAAACGTTTACTTAGCGCTTCCAATTTACGGGTTATCGGCGCTGTTGTGTCACCACTATTTTAGATTTATTTGAAAAATACAGCAAAAGGGACCGAAGTCAGCCGGCGCGTGTCGCTAACGCAGAGTCAGGTGCTGGTTTTGTGTTTCTTTACGTGGAAAGCAACGTGGTTCGTGAGGCATGGTGGCAACCATGTGATCATGGGGGCAGAGGTGGGGTAGACTCACACTAGCAGGAACACCACAGCCATCAGGGTCCATTCTGGGCTCTTGTGGATGATGTTGGAACTTGTGAACCTGTCACAAATAACAAATGTCAGAGGAGTCTTGCAGATGGTAAAGGACCATGTGACCATATGTAACTGTGGCAGGAGAAGGTTAGGGTTAGGGTAGGAGAGGACAGGGAAGGGTAGTGGAGGGCAATGGAGGGTGGCAGGAGGCAGGGGAGGGTAAATTCAGAGGTAAATCCTGCGGTAAATCGTATGTGGAATGCGGTGAGACCAAGCCAAAGGAGTGGAGAGCGTGTGGGACCGGGTTTCGGGTCGACCTCTGACCGCAGCCGGTGCCAGCAGCTGGCAGCGAATGAGGCGGCGTGACGAGCATATGGCGGAGGAGCAGGACTGTGAGGCGAAGAGTCGTTTCAGGAAGTGGGTACAATCTGAGCGGCTGAATGGCGAGACCGAAAGCCGCAGCGCGCTCAGGGGATGCAGCCAATCGCGGCCTGCCGCCCCCAAAAGCAGACGTCTCCCCGTTCCAGTCTTACCTTCTGACGTTTCTCTGCCTGCGGTAAGAGGAACAGCCCCCTTATCACACCCCCCCCCCCATCAATAATTCAGGCCAACAAATATTACCATTTTGCGGGGAGATGGGGATGAATTAATCATAGGCATCTCTGAAGACGGCGGTGAAGGTGTCACCCTGCACTCTGCGAGGATCGACTGGGCGACCTGATTGGGGGAGGGCGTGGGTCTCTGCCCCCCCATCCCCCTAACCACTCGGCGAGCACTTTAGCGAGCGGAGGAGAAGGTTAAAAGCCTCCACAGCCCACAACGGGATGCCAGGGTCCCAGAACAAACCCCCCACCCCCGCCTGAAAGAGAGGTAGGGCAGCTAATGGAATCGGGTTTGACAGCCAGCACATGTACTTCATTCCTGCTCGGCTGCAAGGGGGGCGGGGGTCCCTCCTCATCGATTGGGGGACGTTGTGACACCATGATACTGGTCACTGCCTGTTCACAGAGGTGTTTACAGGGCAGGCTAACAGGGTCAGACTGGAACAGTGGATTTGGGTCGGTATTGATGAAGACAGGCCTGAGTAACAAGTCAAACACACACACACACACATACAGACACACACACACAGACAGACAGACAGACAGACAGACACACACACACACAGACACTGACAGACACACACACACAGACACACAAACATACAGACACACACACAGAGACACACAAACACTGACAGACACACACAGACACACTGACAGACACACACAGACACACACACAGACACACAAACACTGACAGACACACACACACACAGACACACACACACACACACACACAGACACACAGACACACAGACACTGACAGACACACACAGACACAGACACACGCTCTCCCATCTCGCAGGATCTGGGGTGTGAAGTCTTCACAAAGCCCAGCTGGATCTGGACTCCCCACAGTGACACCACAGGATCCATTAACCAGCCTGACTGACGCTTCAGTGCCGCCGGTGGGACGGGCAGCCCTTGCCAGACGAGTGTGGTGTCGGACTACGGTGCCGGTCACACGCCAGGACCAAACGCGAAGGAGCTGTGCCGCGGGCCACCGCCATGACGGAGGATCTGCTCATCAGTGCCCCCTCCTGGCAGCCTCCACATCACCCTTTTCAATCAATTGCTCTTCCGAACAGTGAGCAAAATAAGTCTGCCAAGGAAATAAAGTGAGTCCCACAGGAGGCTTCCAGACGAGGGGGGGGGGCAGCATCACGACGGAAAAAGAAGGGGGGGAGACGTGGGGGCAGGCCTCGAGCAGCAGACTCACACCTCACCAGTCAGACTGAAAGAACTCTACCACCCACAGGACTCAGAAACCAAAAGCCGTCTAACGCTGCTATTTTTCTAGAAATTTCAGCCTGATATTTTTACAAACCGAAGGGGAAACACCCAAAATGAAATCATCACATGCTGCCCCTCAGGGTCCCCCTGGCCAGAATCTCCATCGGATGGCGCTATTTATGTATCGGCGTGGTGATCTCAGTGGCCCATTTCCTGTATCGAACAGGAAGTGAGGCAACTGCAAAGCCAGACTCACCGGAACGTCCTGACGAGGTCGCTAATGTTGGCCGTGACGTCGTTCATGGTCAGGCCCAGCGGTCCGACGACGTCTCTGAGGCTGCCGGGGGGGGGGGTTGGGTTAATGAGCCACTCCCAGCAGCACACACTGCTTTATGTCCCAATGCTGGCAGGATTTCAAAGCCCCCCCGTGTCCGGCAGGTAATCAGGTTACGCGATTGTTCGCTTATTGCCAGTCCATTAAAAATGCAGAGTCATGCGATAGCGCTGACCTGACAGCAGACCCAGAATTACTGCACAGGCCAAAAGCTCTATTCAATTAGCTTAAAAACCCGGGCCGTCCTGAGGGCTCACAGATACACCTGAGGGTCACCGCGGTGAACACAGACGGCCCGGTCACGGCGGAAGTCTGGACGAATGAGGTCTGAAGCCGGTGCATGAGAGCATCCTGCACTTTCACACCCACCTTCTGCAGAGCTTCTCCATGACGATGCTCTTCTGGATCACGTGCTGGGAGCGGGAATCGACCAGCGGGAGGGCCAGCGCGTCACTGGGGGCGGCCTGTGGAGATTAGCATGGGGTCAGAGCCCAGAGAAGTGTGGGGGG
>JAODLC010000047.1:2448605-2461972 GCA_026781145.1 Hippopotamyrus pictus
TATTTGGTTAATCGTCCAGTCTGTGAAGAAGACATTCAAGTAAGAATTGCATTGTAGTCTGTACATGACAATAAAAATACGGTCCATTGTTTATTTTTATTATTACTCTGTATTCGTTAATTTGTTTGTTAATAGCAAACTTTTAGGTTGTAGTATTTGTACAATTATTACGTAACTTTTTGGTGAGCAATGGCTAACAAAATGATATAAAGTACAGTGTATTAGCTGATACAGTGTTTTCAATAAAATAGCATTATCACCAACAAGCGCTGCTACTACAGCAAATGCCAGGCTGACACTGAAGCGTTACCTTTTGTTTCCGCTCAGAGACGTGCCGTGTGATTTATTTCCTGGCGCGTACAATTTATATTAGGTTAGCGTTCACGGTTCACCTTCTGATATTCAGATCGAGTTCTAGGTAAAACTGGTTTGTTCGACTTTCAAGAAATTTGAGTTCTAGTGAGTTCGAGAACCGAGGTACAGTGAAACGGACTGAAAGCAGCTGTGTTTCTGCAGATGGCTCTCCTGACTGCCACCAGACCACCGTCTTTCTCCTAACTTTGGGGGGATACTGTGCATGTTGTGCTGTCACACTGCCCGGCCAGTAGGGCACAGTGTTTTTCTCAGCTCGCTGCCGTGTGCTTTCAGCTGCATGAAATGCTTGAAGGAGCCTCTTCTGAGTGCTCAGCTGAAAGAAGGGATGGACTCGTCTGAGAGCTCCCCCCTCAGGAAGTTTGCCATTGAGATTCTGGTAAGAGCCCCACCCCCACCTCAGTCCGCCCTCAGTTATGCGGAGTGGCCCTGCCGACGGAGGTTTTGGTGGAGATGTTGCGCCCGGAGAGGAATGTCTCGCACCTTTGGCCGCAGGGCGTCCTGTGCCGCATCGGCGAGTCCATCCCCGAGCTCCTCTTTCACCACCTGCTGAAGAAGAAGGAACCAGGCTTCCTGGAGGAAGATGCCCGTTACCCAGTGGAGTCCCTCGCCTGCCTGGCCTACCTGCTCTTCGTCCATCACATGGCCTCGGACATGTTCCCCGCAGTCTTCAGGTGGCGACGGTGGGGGGAGGGGTCCTTTCTGGGGGTGTCTAACGTGACTGATGAGGAACTGGAATTTCATGACAGTTTTGCAGGTTTTGTCTCTTCCTGCAGCCTTAGGTCACCAAGGAAATGCCTGTAAACGTCCTCTGAATGGACAGCAGCCTTATCTGGGAGCTTTGCAAATGAAACTGGATGTAGTGGGATGCGTGCTGTACACTCTTGGGGGGTCTTTTCTGTGACTAAACAAAATATTTCTGTTTTAGCCCTGTGTTTATTCTGCGCTTTAACATGGAGTACATCAATACCCTGCTGAGCAGGTATGCACACGTGTGCGCATGTTCTAAGCATGTAATATAGACATCAGACACATCAGGGATTCAGTGGTCTGTCTTTTGGCAGGAAAGAGGAGTCACGGTTACAGAAAGGACTGGTGAGTAGTGGGACAGAAAATTCTGGACTCTTTTGCAGCAGTACGATGGCTTCCCTCTTGGTAATAATGTGTGTGTGAAGGATGTCCTCCCGGCTGCATCTAGCCCCGCGGAGGTCCTCAGTGTGTCATTCGTTGCAGGATTTATATGAGAAAACACTGACGCGAGTGGAAGATGGCAGCTTACCTGTGACGCTGCTGGAGCTGAAAACCTTCTTCAGCGTTCCTCAGGTGCGCCACGCTGCGTCGCGGGTTTTGTGTTCCGGATTTATGCTGTTGAGATCTTCGTTTGAAGCTTCTCCGTATAAACAAACGGCTATTCATGTGTCTTTGGTCACGTATCATTCCAGAACCTGGTTAACGTGATGACCCAGTGTCCAGTGCAGCATTTGGTAAGGCCGCGGTTCAGCCGTAAACACGCCGAGCGCCGTCTGCTCCTGGCCTCCCCGATGACCTCCTGTTCTTCCTGCTGACAGAGAACCAAAGGCCTGTCTGTGTTCCAGCTCAGCATTGATAAGTTCGACTTGGAGGCCAAGCACAAGTTCTTCAGGTCAGCACCGCTGGGGATTCCGGCATCCACCTATCGGGGAAAAGGGCGGCTTTTACGGAGGGCGGGGCGGTCAGGAATGGGCAGCTGAAGCCGTGATGCTTGTGGCCATTATTGGGTCCCGACCCGTGTGCGAGCCATTCCCCAATCCCCACAGGTGTATGCTGAAGACCAGCCACCATGCTGGTGTTGAGGGCTACGTGATTAAGAACATCAAAAACCAAATCGACTTTGGCCTCAAGGTACGCCAGTCACACGCCGCCTTAAACGCAGTCAGCGGCTCGTGCTCCTTTACATACAGGTCACTCCTTCTGGTAGAACGTGATTAAAATTCAGATTTTATGGAAACTTTTTGAAACTAGATTTTAGATCAAGGAAGTTGGTAGACCGTAGAGACCAGCAGACGACCTGCTGAGGAGCTTCCAAATATCATGGTAAAATATGCAGCTTTTAACGCAAGTCTGCATTTACTGGCTAGTCATGTTAATCTATGGTAGCTGAATCAGCAGTGCGGGCTGGCTGACTGACTGTGGGTGTGGGTCTCCCTCCCCAGCCCGGTAACGGAAACCCCTGGTTCGTTGGCTCGCACCTGTTGCCTCTGCTCCGCCTGGTCCTCTGTCTCCCCCAGGGCCCAGAGACGGACCTGCTACAGAATATGGACAGGTGAGCCCCCCCCCCCGGACATCACTAATGCATGTGAGCATGGCCGAACCATCGCATTCCCAGCGACTGGCCGCAACCCCGGGTGCTCGGGTGTCGCGGAGCTGCTGCGTCGGTGTCTGGTGTCAGTCAGCAGCTGCTGCGGGGGCACCGTCTGACTGCAGGTGTCAGTCGGCCAGTGGATGCTTTACATGCGTGTCTGCATGCGTGTCTGCATGCCCGCCATGGCAGCTGGATTACGCAGTGGTATGGAATCCCGTGATGAGCCCATGGGCCACATTTGATTGAACAGGTAGAAATTCACTGTGGCTCAGTGGCCAGCACTGTATCCTGATACCTCCAGGGCTCTAAACCTCAATCACTGTTTGTGTAGTTTGCATGTTCTCCCAACGATATGGACGGGCATCCCATCCAAAGTGTACCTCTGCCTTGTTACCCGCGCTGCCTGGGATAAGAACCAAACTCTTCCCGTAACTCAATCGAGGAAACAGCTGTTGGATGGTTGGATGGATGGATGGAGGGAGGGAGGGAAGGAAGGAGGTTGCTCCTGATATCTCTGCAGGATACTCACGGCTCTCCTGTGGCTTTGCTTCCTAGGATCATGGAGTCTCTGAACCTGTTACGGTACCTGCTGCTCCGGGACAAGGAGTATGAGAATGAGGTGGGTCTGGCTGCACCGTGGGGGGGTGGGGGGGGGCGCCGTCACTAGGCCACAGCTCATCTGCCTGTCCCTCCAGACAGGGATCTGGACAGAGCTCTACAAGATTGAGGATGGTTACATGAAGCCTCTGCGTGTCGCCCTCAACATGTCGAGGGCCCATTACCAGATGGAGCTCAAGAGCATCAGAGACGGCCAGCGACTCAAAGCTCGAGGTACGGGCCGCTTAAAGTCTGCTGGGGTCAGCAGGGGAGTGCCCGCCCCTCGCGGCCCGGGTCCGAGAGGTAGTGCCCGCCCCTCTGGCATGATTCTTTAGTCTGCCCACCTATTTTGGAGTGTTTCCCAGTTTTAAAACAAATAATAACCTTTTATTCATTTAAAAGTTACGTTGAGAGGCAGGATCAGTCAGTTCCTGGAGCGATTTGGGGTTAAGTGCTTTGCTGAAGGGCCCGATGGTAATATTACTCTCCCAACCCTGGGATTTGAACTGGCAACCTTCCGATCACAAGCCTCTGAGGTGTCGTGGTGTCTCGCTCTCCCTAGAGGCCAAGGCCAACCCGCCCGTCTGCACTGTGACTGTGGACAGCCAGCAGCTGCCCAACATGACCCCGCAGATGCAGCTCCAGGTGAGCCTCGACTCTGCTCCCGTCTCCGTTTGTCTTGCGCTGAAGGCTGTCAGATCGCGGCCCGCATGAGCCCTGCACCATCCACTCCAGCCCGTCACTGTCTCCTAGGTGCTGCAGTCTGGCCTCCACACGTTTGACTTGATCGAGAGCATCCTGGTGCGCATCGAGGAGATCGTTGAGGAGCGTTCCTGACTTGCCCTGTTCCTCACACTCGTTTTCTACTCATTTTGCGTTAGTGGTTTCCTCCACGCTGTGGTGATTATGTGAGTGATTGCTTCTTATTTATGGAATAGCATCTTTATTATAATCGCTACACATTTCCTCATGTTTGCACGCAAGTGCTTAGATGCCAAGAAATGTCAGTTTTTATAAAACACCTCATTTTAAAATAAAATCCAGCCTTTTCTAACTGTAATGGACTTTTCTTCTCTCCCCCCCCCCCCGGCCCGCCTTCATGCGGCTCAATGCCATTGGCTCTGGTAACCTGATCCCTCCCACGGTGATGACACTGCGCCAGCTGGCTGCCTGGGGGGGGTGGGGGCACATGTCGAATGGAGGGGAAATGAAGCTTCATTATTGTTGACTTGCAAGCGCCCTTTAAATAAAAGGAAACTGCATGGAGTTCCAGGCTGAGTAAATGCCGGTGAATTAAGTTCATGTTAACTGACTGAAGCACTTTGGTGTGGCTGACGCTTCTTGTTGATTGTGGATGGTTCTTACCTGTATAAATATCTATAACAGGCATATTAATGCACCAGTCAAGTCTATATATCAGCATCCTGTGAAGATGCACATTTCCCATTCATGTCTGCTTGAATGTGTCGCCCATTAACTGACTATGACGCTCAGACACAGATCGTTCAGTGCTCGTTTAAACCCTCAATCACTATAGGCTGTGGACGCGGAAACACGGATTTCCGTCTCTGTGGTACGGCGGTGATCGGGGATGCCGGCGATGAGCACATGTGACCCCGGAACCCGGGATCCGGCAGCTGGGAGGCCCGGCCTCTGTCCACGGCAACGTGATCCGCTGTTCTTCATTTTCGTTTTTCCTATGCGGGGGGGGGGGGGCCGCCAAGAGAAAGGGGGGCAAGCGGAACTCTGGGCTTTACACAAAGGCATTGCTGCGGACTCACCAGTAACACAAGAGCTGATTTTTGCTTTACACTCTCCATGCACGGGTTTCTGGCAAAAACACCCCTGATTGTTAATGAGACAAATGTCCAGATCCACACTGCTGGCATGACCTAACAACAGTTTGTCAAATTCGTTTGCCGACCTAGAATAACTAATAAATAAATGCCTCATTATGCCAGTCATGGGTGCAGGCTGTGTTTTAATTTTCAGAAATTAAATTATTAATATTCAGAAGAAGTCCTAGATATCACTTAATAAACTGCTCTCTGAAAAATAATTCATCTGATTTTAGGTTAGGTTGTGTAGGTTTTGCAGATTTTAAACGGTAATACTATACATTTCAGAAAAATGTGTATGCCCATTACCTAAACAATCTGAAGCGCCCCAAACAAAAGGACTAGAGTAAAAATACACATGTATGCAAATTTAATAGGACAGTGGAACATAAAGACAATAAGAAACCAATCAAAGTTTCGTCGTTTTAATACACTGCCGTTATTGTTCTTGACATGATAAATTCATTTCTGCCAGAAAAAGATTCAACACAACAGTGAACAAATGAGTGACTATTTTGAGCTTCAATCCAATTTTTCTGCAATTTAATCTTGATATAAATTAATATTAATTTAAATAAATTAACCTCGTTTCATTTTTTAAATACCTCGACGCTTTAATTATTAATGGCAGCTCAGGACTCGCAGTCTTTTTTAAAGACAATTCATTATTTAAATGAGTTCTTGCATTACATTGTACCCACGGTGCGTATCAGGAACTGGAGCCCAGGGTTCTGTGCCGAAACTGAGCCGCGTCTTTCCAAACTGGGGTGCCAGGGATGGGTTAGAGTGTGTGTGTGTGTGTCACGGGGTGTGTTGCGGTGTGTCACGGGGTGTGTCATGGTGTCATGGGGTGTGTTGCGGTGTAGCAGGGGCTTCTACCACTACCTACGTATCTGTGAAAACTCTGCCTCTCCGCTAAACACTTGACAACCTCTATGAGTTTAATTTGGCTGCTTTCCTCTGAGAATCACACATTTTATTTTCCCTTAAATACTACAATGAACGTAAACCAACAAATTTAAACCACATATTCTTCCATTTCCTGATGAAACGTACCCGGGAGACCGATGCAATGGGTCGGGGGGGGGGGGGTTCACACACCTTTTTGATGGCAATTAAGTCAAAGCAACACCAAGTAAACAGTTAAACATACAAAAAAATGCACATGCAACAAGCTCCTTTAGTGCCCAGTGCTGGCTGGCAGGATACCTGCGAAAAGACGAGGTGCAGCGACTGGCTCTTACTCTAAAGTCCATCAGAAAGCGAACAAAACCAAGGAAAACAAAAATGTGACTGTCCACTGTTATTCCAGGCCGCTAAACATGAGGTCCAGTGGGAGGTGGCTTGGGGGAGGCCACGCCCCCAGGGTTGGGCGGGGCCCTCGGGGGCTGGGCCGCCGCCCACTTCAGTGATGTGTCTCCAGCTCCAAGATGGTCCACTCGCCCTGAGGGGAGGCGGCGTCCTCCGGAGAGAAACTGGTCACCGTGATGCTGGTGGTGGAGTCCTCCAACGGCGAGATAAGCTCCGCCCACCGCTTGAAAGTCTCCGGCTCCGCGGGTGGGAGGGGCCGGCCGCCGATGCAGTCACGTGACAGCGCCAGCGTCTGCTTAATCAGGTACTGGGCCAGGTTCAGGTCCTCGGGCACGCAGGTGATGATGCCTAGACTCGAGTCCTGGTCCGAGAGGAGCTGTCGGAGCAGCGTCCAGTCCCGCTCGGCGAAATGCCTGCTCACGGAGTCGTCAGCGTCCCCGCCTTCCTCCTCTTCCTCGGCCGCCTGCTCCGTCTCCCTCTCCTCCTCTCGCTCTTCCCGCCGGCCAACAATGCTCTGCTCAAAGGCTTCCCCCGTGTCCGTCTCATAAATGGGAGATAGGACTTTGGACGGGCGGCGGTCAAAAGTGCTGCTTTGATCCAGTTTCTCACAATCATCTAAGTCCCCTGGAAGCAATTGACAATACTACACAATGTCAGAGCCACTCTGGTCGCCTGCGAACGTTTCTAAAATGGTTTACACGAGCGGATTTGAAGCACCGGGGCCACTGGTCGGGACCCACACAAGCGGCAGTGTCACCCTTAGCACCCTTAGTAACTTAGTCCACTCTGCATTTCGAGGGTTTCATGGTCAGTGTCAACAAACCGGACCACGGGTCAGTCCTCTTTCCATTTATAGATCGCATTTATTAGTTATTTAAGAGGGTTAGGGTCAACCTGTTCTGGCCATTTGTTGTAGCTTGAAATAGGAAAAAAAAACTAAACAGTGATTACAAAGTTCAGTCTGTAGGGGGTGCTACAGGACACCGCAGGATTCTGCGAATGCTTTCCATCGTTGTAAAATACTTAAAATCTGTAATAAAACAGGTGCCAGTGGACTGCATTGCCCTAAAGGTGCATACAGAGAATCAGTCTGAATGTCTCTTTCTTCAGCCGCTTCATGGTACTCTGAGAATCTGTGCATTTTTTTTAACATGGAGAAGCACAATCGCCATTTCAGAACCCGCTTTGGCTAAGAGATAAACCGATCGTCTGATTCGGTTGAAGAGGATGGGGCTTAGCGGTTGGGCAAAGGCTTTATTTATAAAGGCTAGGGGTGCGTCTGCATTACAGAACCAAAAGCAGCTGGTCCCCCGACACCTTGCAGCGGCTTAAACGTGACCGAAAAAAGAGACACGGCAGAATCTGTCATCTGTCTAAAGCACATCAAATATAACACGCTTTAAGCACCACAAATGAGTAGTAAAATAAAACAGGGGGAAACAGAACACTACCGCATTCAGTGAAAACTGCTGTGCTTGAAGATGATCATCTACTAGCTATAAACACCACACTGCAGCAGAAACAACAGAAATGAAATAAAGGAAATGGCCAACAAAAGAATGAACTGCACACAGATTCTAAACTACTTAGGACGCATGTCACTGTTTTGGCGCTCAAAATGCAACAGGTAACATAAATGATAGAAGTCAGCATGCAGGAAATCCAGAGAGCAGTACAGACTGAACAGGTCAGACAGACAGCGAGGGACCTGGTCCCCGCGGACACGCGCACGCACATACATGCGCCCACATACGCGGTCCGCGCGGCGCACATATTTGCTCCCTTTTTCGACAAATTCCGCTTAGCATACATAGACTTCGTTTCTTGCATAAACAGAGTTCTTAAGAAGTACAAAGTACATTTATTTAATTTACTTTTATTTTTTTAACCACAGCCTAAGAGACTCATTTTCCAAGACATTCACTGGAGTGCAGGACTGACTGTCATGGTGTGTATTAAAAACAAATGTGCAAATCTTTAAATGCTATGTATGATACATCAAAGTGCATTGGTAAGCCTTTTATAAGACAGCTCTGTCTCGCCAGATGCGACTAACCAGCGCATTGCGCAGCATGCAAGCAGATACCGTTAGTAAGGAGAGAGCAACACATTTGAAACATTTATTTAATTTTTTAAGCTTTCAATTCAAGTCTCTCCAGAAAAAGAAGTTAGTTCAGTCTCAAAGAAGATTAACCTTTTCTGCTGTTTCGGCAGACCTTCATTTTAAACGGACAGCGGCTTAACGACGCCATAGTGTCGATAAAAACAGCTAAGCTTAAAGAATATATATTTTCGTCTTGTAAAGTAACAAATGAGGAATTCATGTCTTTTATAGCAACGCAATCATTGTGCCATTCTTTATGTGAAATGCACAGGCGAGCAACTATTGATATATTCTAGCATTTACTATTGGATGGGAGGGGCAGACATGTTTAGACCGTGAGGGGCAGGCTAGCATGATGTTGTTAGCATGAGGCTAAGCTAAGCCTGAGCTGTGGCGGACAGGGCATTTAAGGGAGGTTGTGTCATGCAGAAGATGGACTGTTTCTCGTTTAGAAGCCTCACAGAAAGCCCGGGTCCTAAGATTGTACGTTACCTGCTGGGGAAGACGACTGTTGCTCACACAGTTCCAGCTGTGGTTCCTTTTTCTTGTCTGTGGGTTCGAGTGCCGGGTTCTTGTGTGGGGAGCCGTCTGTGTATTGCTCGCTGCGTTGGAGGTCCAGGTGTCGGGGTCTCTCCTGGGGCCGGGGGTCAGTGCCTTCACGGTCAGGGGGTTGGTCGGCGGGCCCAATACTCCCCGCAGGCTGGTTGCAATTCAGCCCCTCCTGCGGGAGATCCCTGTCCTCTCTCTGGGCACTTCCTGGGGTAGCTGGCATGCATTCCCGCCTCGCTGGCAGGTCAGAAGAGTCACACACACGCCTCACTGGCTTGTCAGACGTGGCATCAAAGACGTCACCCGCTGCGGCGGTGCTGGGCCGCCGGAGTGACATCTGCACTCCCACCTCCTCCGATCCCAGCTCTTCGCACTCATCCACCGAGAGCAGGACAGAGCGGCGAAAGTTGGAGGTGGATGGGTAAGCGGGAATGTCGTTGTCCACTTCGCCGATATCCTCAAAAGCCAGGTTGACGATTCCTTGGAACTGGCGTGGGGAGAGGTCGGCAGCAGGCTGGGCCACCTCTGTGTGGATCTCCACCTCTGACCTCTCGTCCTCTGTCTCCTCCTCTTCGTCAGAAGAAAAGAGCTGGTGGTCTGGAACGTTCCGCACAGTGAGGGCACTGGCGTTGTCCTCACAGGTCTCCTTCTCCAGGGGGGCATCTTCATGCCGCTGCCAGGAGCGCGGCCTGCGGCGGGTCACCTCCTCCTCGCTGGTGGAGTGGCCGTGGAAGGGGTCAGGTGCATCACGAGCCCTGAGGCGGGGCTCCACCCGCAGCGCTGTCTCGTACACCTTCAGCTCCTCTGGTGTGCTGGTGTCACTGCTGCTACGGCCCAGGAAGTCATGGCACAAGACAGTGCCGCACTTGGAGACCCCGCGGTCGTTGGAGCCGTCATCGTCCTGAGAGCCGCCGGCATCGTAGTCCTCCGAGCGCGGCTTGATATCATCTGAGGAGGTGGTCGCGGCACTGGCGGACTCCGACTCGGGGCTGACCTGCCGGTGGGAGCCACTCCACGAGTCTTCCGGTGGAGTCTGGGGCCCTGCGGGGCTGCCTGGTGTCCTGGCCGGCTCGTTGCCCTTGGGTGGGTTCGCTGGGCGTGAAGTGGGCGCGGCAGGGGCTGGCATCGGCGCTGCTGCAATCCCGGCACTGGTGTCCGCACGTGCGGCATGATTCTCCGCTGGGGCTTTCCTCTGGTTTTCTGCCCCCCCGCCAGAATGGCGAGTCTTACCCACACGGGCAGAGGTCTCGGCAGAATGGCCTGGCCCTGATGTGGCTACGTCAGGCTTCCGGTGTGTTCCCACATGTGCTGGGGATCTCTCTCCCTGCTCCACTGGCCCCTTTGGCTGCTCCTCAGCAGTGGATACGAGGGGGTTGGGGCCTGTTAGCTTGCCGGCTGGGCTCCTCTGGCTGGAAGTCTCCTTACCTTTGGCAGAGTGCCTCTTGAGTCCGGGGGAGGCCTGTTTGTCAGGCCCGGCCGATTTGGGCGACCCCTTCGGGGTGGGGAACTCGGCGACGGCCTTCTGCCTCGGGGAGCTTTTCCCGCTGGCGAGTGGCACTGGCTTGGCGGCGGCGGCCTTTGCCTGTTTCCCATTGGCAGTCGCAGTGGCAGCCAGAGAAGCCTTGGCTGGCTTCTTTTTGGAAGCATCGCTGGCTGGCCCGTCCCCGACCGGCGGCTTGGGGGTCTCCTCTTTCCGTGGGGATGTGGGCTTCCGCGTGCCGCTGGCTTGGGAGGGGGGCTTGGGACCTGCGTTCAGGAAAATGGACCAGCTTTATGCGCATGCAGATAAACACACGTCAGCAATATTCATTACCTTCTGCCTAATTCTTTTGTTAATAGGAGGCTGGCACATTGGCCATTGGTAATGCGTGGGTTGTAGGTTGTGTAACGCCTGACCTAAGTTCTCTCCTGGGTTGATGGGTGTGCTTCTCCCTTTTGGTTCGGCTTTTGAACCTGGAGCTGCTGTAGAGGGGCGGCCCGAGGCTCCGGATTTGGCCTTGCTGGCCTCCTTCGTGACAGTCCTGCTTGTTGTGCTGTGAGAATAAATAACATTCCGTTGTGGTAGCGGCTGACCGCAGTCTTGCAGTTCAGAGTTTTCACCACTGCGGGGCAGCCAAGTCAGCCTTGGCTTTTCCCATGCATCTGATTCTAGTCATATGCAGGGTCTGAAGCTGAGCGTTCATCCGTTACCTGTTAGCCTTGGTGGGATCGCAGGGCTTCCGCAGTGTCTTGGTCACGGGGGATCGAGGTGACACCTTGGCAACAGCTTTTGACCGCTGTCCTGAAATTATGCATAAGACCAGTTTAGACCAGTTCTTCCTAATCCGGCCCTTGGAGGCCCACAGTTGGTTCATGGTTTTGCTCCCTCCCAGCCTCCTGCCAGACAGTCCACATTTTTGCTCCCTCCCAGCCTCCTGCCAGACAGTCCACATTTTTGCTCCCTCCCGGCTACCAGTAATGCAAACACGTGGACTGTCTGTGGATCCCTGAGCACTGGACTGGGAAAAACTGCTTTTTGGAGTGACCTGGAGTGTCATGTTAGTCATATTGTACATCACACTCTTGGTAAAATGCTTTCTACATGGAAAAAAGTCCACATCGAAGCATATTGTACTTCTATATTATATACTACAATATTTTTGCTCAAGCAATGATCGACAGCGGCCTGTGTTTTATCACTGACTTGCTACACTGTGCATAAATGCCCAGAAATGATTTTCTCTTTTAATGAAATGTATTGATCTGCTGAGCTAAAACAGGCACTTGACTCCACAAACATGGAGTGCAGCTGCATGTTCGATAGTTCAGTTTGCTGAAAAAATAAACCAATCTACATGCACATATCGTAAAAAGGATTTTCTGCTTCTGATTTCACGAGACGGGGACCATCAGCGCCCCAGATCAGGGCTGCTCAGGCACGTCCGTGTTCCAGACGGGAAGGAGACTTCCTCTTTGACGTGCTCTCTCTCCGAGCCAGCGTCCATAAATATGCCCTGCCAGTTCTCACCGTAGGGTGAGAGTCATCAGCAGTAATAAAACGGCTGTTGTGGACGGGGGAGTGAATATGGACGTCTCATTCAGAAATAATGATCTATGGTAAAGTGGCCTGCGGTCGTTTGCTAACTGTGCCAGTGCTTGGGCCAGTTTACTGGGCAACTGGCCCCATCTGGGAAGCCCACAATAGGTCAGTGGGACAATGGATTCACCCGTGTCCCCCCTCCCCCCTTAGAACAGAGAGGTTAAACCCCAGGGGCCATGAGAGGTCTATATGTTACGTCTGATCTTCAGGTCATGCCAGCTCTGTCATGGCTGCGATGAGGATAGGGGTATTTGAGAATGAGATCGGAGAGCGAAAATCCCCTTGAAATATTGCCCACCCCCCCCACTGCCCAAGAAGGCCCCGTCGGGCAAAGAGCTGCGGGGTGGCGCCTTTTTAATGAGGCTAATTTCATACTCTAATGGCTATTCTTAGCGGCCCTTGTCACTTCACACATGGAAAATGGGGCAGAAATGGATGGCCAACACTAGAGCCACGCCCCTTTAATGCAGTAAAGAAAATCAGATGCAGTGAGTCCTCCAAACCTGGGGTGGCGCTGCGGGGGCTGCTGCAGTTGTTCTCAGGTGAGACGCTGCCGGAGGTGGGGGTGCTGAGAGGGGGTGGGCCGTCCACACCCTGAGGAGACTCTGTCCCTGAGCCATTTTTTTTAGACTTGCTGGTCTTCGGATGTGCTGTGGTAGAGCTGGCGGGGGCTCTGGGTCTCGTCCCATTGGGCTTCTTGTCCTTGCTTGCATTGACCTCCCGGGGTGGGGTCACGGCGGTGCCCCCCATAGCTGCATTCTCTCGCCGAGGGGAATCCGTCTTGGGGGAACCGTTGAGTTCTGGCTTAGGTCTGGCAGCCATCTTTGCCTTCTGAGTGGTGTCCCCCGGTTTGGGTGACCAGGCCTTGTCCTTGCAGTCCCTCACGTGGGCCGTGTCGCCGTTGTAGACCGCCCGTGCCGACACGGCGGTTTGCACAGGTCCTCCTAGCCCGTCGGATTTCATGGTCCCCCCAGAACCAGGGGAGCGGAGTGCCGTGGGCGCCCTAGGGGCGCGAGTGTGTGAGTCTCAGAGGCAGCCACGGAGTGTGCTTTTCATTCCACACTGTTGGGGGGGCGGAGTTGCACATTAAGGGAGCTCACAACATGAGACACATTACACAGCCATTCATGTCATTCTCTGCGGGCCAGACCCACCCCACCCACCCACACTGGCTCT
>JAODLC010000047.1:2479692-2496424 GCA_026781145.1 Hippopotamyrus pictus
AGCAATAATTTTTCACATAATTACAGATGTCATTGTTTGGGCTGAAATCTCCTCCTACAGGTAAACCTGGTCTGACCTTCTGGTGACCTTCTGACCTTTGTTCAGTGGCTGCAAATGTCCCCTCAGACTTTCTCCTTGACGATTTAAGGGATCAGAAGACGCCGCAGTGTAAGTAATGACTCAGCATGAGAGTGATGCCCGAAAGCACAAGTGACACGAAGCACAAACATAGAGTCAGTGCTCCAGGACTTTGGCTTGAAGAACTCAAGTTTCTTAAGAACTTTTTGTGATTAAATGGAAGCAAAAATGTCAGGGAATCCAAAACCGGAAGATTAAAAAACAAACAAACTAGTAGCATCATTTGCATAAATTCATGTTCAGAAACTGGACTATTCTATTCTATTTCTATTGTTTGTTTGTTTGTTGAGTCACATTATATCAGAGAGGCTCCCTGATCCAGCCCCTCCTCCGCCTTCCTTGGGTGCCCTTAGTACTGCCAGGTTAGTATAGTGAAGCACGGAATAAACAATGACGACGTGGAGAACTGCAAAGATCGTAACTTGCGGTCTTGGAATTGGGTGCAAATTTGCACGAAAGAGCAGTTTTGATGACGTTGCGGTTGCCATGGAGACAAGGATTGTGACCGTGGTGACCTTTGCAGTAGGGACACGGGGAGCAGCGTCCTTGTGGATAAAAGAGGAGGACACGTCGAGCTTCTGCAGAGCGAGAGTCCTGACTACATGTGTGTACCCCTACAGACTTCCTCTCGGGTATCCCTACATGCAGATCTCTACATACATGGGCACTAGCCAGGATCGCAGAATGCAGGGAATCGGCATCACCATCTATGGACCAGAGAGCAACGGGCAAAAGCTGGAAGCCGTAGGATGAGAGAGATGAATGAGGTGAAATCTGCTAATCACTATGGGGCTAGGCCGTCTCTAATCTCACATGCCCTCCAGCTCTCAGGCACGTCCTGTTTGCTTAATCAACTTCGTCTTGCCACTAATTCTGTCCATTTCGTAGAAAACGTTTAATTAATAATGAGCCACGTAAAGGACGATTAGCTTAATTACGGCTACTGGGACCCATTCTTTCTAGAGAGTACACAAATACCGCGGTTAATTCTACACAAGATGACTGGCTGTTAAATATCCAGGCAGTATATCAATACCAATTAAATTATATTAGTACCAATACCTAGATCAGCTTACGGTTACTCTAGGAAGTAAACATACAGAACTGGGATCTCTGATGGAATCTGAGCTAATTATTTCAGTCAGATGTCAGCCCTGGATTTTATAATTGTTATTAAAATAAACAGATTCAAATTAACTATTAATTAGTTGGTATTCTCTTAAAAACATTTTGTGAGACAAAGGTTTCTAGCCAAACAGAGCACAAACACATCCAGGGATAGTATGTCAGTGAAGTGTTATTTGCACAAAATCAGCTCCTAAAAAACAACAACAAACATAAACTCGGACTAACCCTAACCCACTTTGGGGTTGTGTTTCTGGAACACACATCTGGTTTCTGTCACATCTTTCAAAATCTGATAGACCAAGATGGGACTTAAAAATCCTGCATAAACTCATAGATACAGTTACATTGCACTTGGCTTCATTTCTCCAAAACTGAAAGATCTTCTGGGCTTCTATAGTAAGGGATCAGTATTGTGGATCTTATTCTTATTACACTGAAGCAGGGGCACCGCTAGAGGGTTCGCGCCCCGTGAAAGCATATCATTTTAGGTCTCCAAACCAATACAACTATGTACCCATTTTTAGGGGCCGTAGAATCTCTCATCCTTTACAGCGCCTCTGTTTTTTATCTGTGCCTGTCTAATGTCTTACCAGAACTCGGGGAAACCGTGGAGAAACAAGATGAGAGGTTTTCCCCGCTCTCCTGCGGCTACGTAGTGGAATCTCAGGCCAGATTCCTGGGATTGAGAAAGGTGAACACAACAACACGCTTCTCAATACGCTGCCATTATGTATAAAACAAAAACTTTGGTTTTTTTTTCCACACTTAAGTCTGTACCGGATCGGCCACCGCCGCGTTGAAGGTCACGCCGTTCGCCTCCGCACCGCCTTATATTGTTATGAAGCATGAAAACGTGCAACCTGCTATTTATTAATTTTAAAAATGTCTCGGATGAAGCTGGGGATTTCCGTTGCGCTGGTTAAGCAGTCCAAGCTAATTGCTGCTCCAGTTGGCGGATATCTAATTACTGGTATCAAGGCACCAAATCAGGCGAGAGGAACAAAATACGGGTTAATGCTGCGTATTATATAGGGGCCCAAATTTAATGCTAAATATATATTTTAAAATATTTAATACTAATCATAATACATCGACCATAAAATGCACTACTGCTTTGCATTTTAAAAGTCGCATCTTGCGTATGTGCATAGATGTAAAGGCAGTGAAATCGACGCTGTAACAGCTGACCGAGATGAAGACTACAGGAGCCGCGACTCCCATAACAGCAGAGAGCAAAACCTGCATGGAGCCGATATAAGGGGACCGGCTCAGAACTGGGGGTCTGCGGGGGGGGGGGAAGGAAAAGCTTTTCTTAAACGGCTCCGGGACGGCTGGGGGGTGGGGGGGAAGGAGCTGTCCTCAGCACCGGCTGGATAATCAATACACGAAATATTGGGGGGGCAGGCTGGCACTGCGTTGTATAACTTAGACGCTCTGGAAATAAGGTGACTGCGTTACAAAGGGGCCGCTAGATCGGAGGGCCGCCCCCGTCTCGTCCTCCGACTGCTCTACCGAGATCGCGGGGGAGGGACACGCCAAGCATAAATGCGCATATAAACGGGCAAAAGGAGCGCCTTACCTTTATTTTGACATAACAGTGGGTTCCCAAGGACGTGTCGTTGAGGCAGGCAGGCGCAGTCTCCCGGATTTTCCAATGAAATGCCCGAGACGGCCTCGCGATCGCGCTCCAGCAAAGTTTAAGCAGCACACAGCAGGTGCACAGCGCACAATAGCCATAGATCAGGGACCAGAAGCCGATGCCTTTGATTTTACCCGTTAACGTGAACGTAAACATGAGCAAGCCGCGGAGCAGCCTCGCCATCTTCACGTTACAGTGTGCAAAACAGCGCGCGTCACGTCGTCGGACGGTTTTCGCTCCGTTAACCGGTTAACGGCGTCTGAAAGTGCATGACGGAGGCAGCGCCGTCCCCTCATAACAGCCCGATGACACCCCAGCGCCGACCGAGACCCCCGCAACATGAACTCGAGTGCAGCCGCAGACGAGTCAGACGTCAGGATTCACGCCTGCGTGTGTGTATGTGTGTAGTGGGGAGGGGGGGATTGCTTTTGCAGGTTCATGAAATTAAGCCCTTAAGATAAGGGAGCTAACCAATATTTGTGATAACCTCGAATACAGGCGGTGTTACTCAGTAACATACACCAGTCTCAGGAAAAATATATTAATACTACTACCCCTATAACTAGTACTACTAATAATTAATATAATAGAAACATTTCGTTTCGCTTTAATCCTGTTTATGCGTCAGAAATCCATCCATTCATCTTTCCAGTCGTTTAGAACTATCTTTGAAAATGAAAAGCAATAAATGATTTAAGATTGCAAGAAAATTGTTTGAAACATATTTTTAAGCTATGGGAAGGCGTTCTGTACTGTGTAAGGGAAAGAGCAAAACCTTTGCCCCGGTTGAATGATGAATTCACATTATGGATTTCCGTAACATCTCGGAGAAACAGAAGCACGTTCTGAAGCACTTGCAGTGATTCATTTGTTTTTCTTGCTCGAGGCTTCTCTTACCATTGGGACGTCGCTAATAGGAAAAGTGGTTATTGGAAATAGATTTACGTATACTGCATCAATCACCCTTACCCCACATGTCAACACATATTCCTACAAACAAATCCATCTTTGTCTGTTGTGCTCCAAAGCTGCAAATCTATAACTCAGCATGATTCTGGGTCCAAAGGTTGGTGGTGCAGAAGGGTCACCTGTCTGAACGTCACACTGCAAAGTGTCTGATGCCCTAGAGAGCACATAGTATGATGTCGCGTCAGGAAATGAGGGGCTGTGTGTCGGGCTGGGAGCAGACTGGGTGTGGAAGATGAAGCTTTGGGGAATGACTAACGTCGGACATAGAAATAGGCCACCTAGAGTAGGGGTCGCTGCTGTGGTGGCAGTCGCCGTTTCTTGGGTAATGCTGCGGGACTTCGGAGAGGCTCTGGGGACTCTACTGAAGGGTTTTCCTTGGAAAAGTCTCTTTTGCCAAATCTTCCAAGGAATTGTGGAAGTGTTGTATCACGCAGCAATCTTACGAGGCTGGAGTCAGGATTCCCATCCAAGTCTAACATCCTGTAGTGATAGTGGCACTCAAACCCATGATGGATGGGACTGGCGGGCACTGCCACCGGCTGATGCTTAACCCGAGTGAGTCGGGTTCGACAGTCCGTCTGTGATCCACGCCTGACATATTAAAGCATGAATACATTTACTACAGCAGGGAGGCCAGTCTTATCTCCATTCCTGTGATGGCTTTGCACCTTCACTGAGGATCAGTGTGTGTGGGGACAGTTGTGTCAGCTGGGGAGAGTGCGTGTCCAGCACAACATCACGTGCAGATTATGTACTGGGCAGCATTTGAGGTGGGGGTCCAGCCCCCCCCACTAAAAGTCTGGCCAGATGTGGACTACGAGCTGTCGCCAATTTTCACATATAAAAATGCATTTAATGTAAGGCCCGACTCACTACTCACCTATTCACTTGGTTGCATGGTTACCTGTCCAGGATGGAAGATGAGCTTTCCCAAGTTATATATATTTATTTCATTCCAAAAACCTATTCTTTCAACCAAATTATTTTCAGCCCCATTTCTGGAATGCTCCCAAAGTTTGAGAAGCGTGCAAATGTAAATGTTAGGGTCTTATTGGCCAGTACGAGCACATGATCTCTCCTGGCTAGTTTTGGAATTACTCCAAATTATATATCATATAAAATAAGAATAGTGGTTTGTGTGGGGATGTGAATAGCATCGCGTCATTTCAATAATACAATTTTAACACAAGGGGGCGCGGAAGGGTTAGGATTTCTTAATCGTCGTACTGCTTGTATGAAGTGGCTGATTTTTCCACCCATCTTCTGAAACTGCTTATCCTATTTAGGCTCGTAGGGGGTCCGGAGCCTATAAGCGCAAGGCAGGGAACAACCCAGGATTGGGCGCCGACCCATCACAGGGCACACTCACACACCATTCACAATTTGGTAACTGCAATTAATCTCAGCATGTTTTTGGACTGTGGGGGGAAACTAGAATACCCGGAGGAAACCCCACGACAGCAGGGGGAAGAACATGCAAACTCCACACCCATGGAGCCATGGCGGAGACTTGCACCCGGGTCCCAGAGGCGTGAGGCGACAGTGCTAACCAATGCACGTGCCGCCCGTGGCTGGTTTTTATTTTATGACTAGTGAAGAAGCCGTATTAACTTTCTAAAAATCAATTCTGAAATTACAGAAATAATAGAATTCAGGAGTCAAGCAAATATTATAGTGAGGAAATTGCCTAATGAATTCAGAGTACTGGGTACCTATTCAGTTCTGTTACATCAGAGAGACATGGCTATATGTAATTACGAGCTGACCTCGTATTTTGGTAAGTTTAAAAAAACACAGGACGAAGAGGGAATTACGAATGCGTCTATAGGAGGTGTGGATTCTACATTTTATGTATTTGTTGGCTTGTAAAATTGTTACTGATGACTGCAGACTCAAGTACAGGAAATTATTATTATCGACAAAGAAGTCAAACAGTAAAAGATGATAAAGCCCCTTGTAATGTTTTGAATATTTCCGGAATGATTACGATCAGTGGGTTTTTGCCATTTTCAATATGCACGCAGCTGTATTTTTGAACCACTGGGTGGCGCCCACACTCTAAACGTTCACGTTTCTCTTTGGCAGATACTAGTAATGCAGTTAGACGTGAACTAAAATACATGACAATGATTTTCCACAATGGACCCAAATGGAAACAACAAGAAGTAAATAAGTAACATAACGTACAAATAATAAAAAAACAGACCTAGAAAATACAGTGGTCCTCTGTCATATTAATCACGTGAGGAGAATTCTAAACCCCTGTGAAAGTTTTGCTTCTCACTTTTCTGATGGAGACTTCTGAGGGGCACCGGAGCCGATCCGGTCCCCAGGGCAGCATTCAGACAGCGAGGTCGCAGGTTTTCTCCCCGGAACCTTAAACCCGTATTATACCACTTCACTGAACTTGGCAAGCTGATGATGTCGCTTTGTACTGGTCGATGCGCAACTCAAAATCCAGCCGACAGAAGTTAATTAGTAACGAAACGATAGTTTGCAGATGTAATTAATTCTTATATATAGACTGTAGTCGAGTAACTAAGACACGGAATGACTAACCTAAATTAAAACACTACTACAAGTGATGTACTACCACAAACAAGCTATTTAAGAGAAAATGTACAATTCTTTTAACTGATAGCCTACTGACGTCAACAACTACAGTTTTGTATTAGATTTGATGAGCTAATTTGTAAAATATGGATATGATCTTATGCAAGTTGTCAAAAGAAATCAGTAGTCACTTTAACATACAATGTTGCATTTCTAAAGCAAAGGGAAAAGGAAACAAAAAATATTTTCAATACTGATCAATCAGTTTTAATTGCGCAAAAGATCACACAGCGACTCCATGTGGTCTAGGTCGGTAATTACAAACTACGGGCCCTGTCACCGCAGGTTATGGAGTTAACAAGACACTGATATTTTACGTGACTGTTTGCTTGCAATGGCAGCTTCAGGTGGTCATTTCTGAGAAATGCCTTTTTATTCTTTTATACTATTTTTGGACTTACATACTGGTTCTTGATTTAAGGAGGTGTTATTATCGTAACTTAATCCATTAAAAATACTGTCACAGTGTGACCCGTACTTTTACTAAAACCGAGCTTTAAAATACAGGTGCTAAAACGTGTAGGCGGACGTTTGAACGCCGCATTTTCTGCCACCGTGCCAATACGCAGCCTAAATAAAAGATGCACCGGCTGTCGCCTGGATTTTTAATGCTGTTAAATAAAATGTCACACACACACACACACACACACACACACACACGAACGAAGTCAAAGCCAGCGCGTAGTGGGCTTTTCGAAAACATCCCATAAATCTGCCGGGAGAAAGAGTCCTATTTGTGCGCAATAACGTTTCTAGCAGAGTGCGGCCCAGACTGGTCACCAGGGAGCGTCTGAGCCGGGAGCGGAGCGGCAGCGCACTGCGTCTGGCCGGGAGCCTCGGACTCCTCCGCCGTCTCCTCCAGCTGCAATAAGCCAATACGCACAGCGAAGAATTACTTCCAGCACCTCGCGAAAAGTGCATGCCATAAACGGACAACAAGTATTTTCACAGCCGTGAAAACATTTAAAGTCTCAAGAATCCTACTAGATATTTCGAATATCTAAAAATATTTTGGACCTTTGCGGAATAGAATAGGAATATTAAGGTATCGTGAATATCCTGTGTAAGGCCGAAAGCGCAGAACACTCCAGACCATTAAACATCATCCGTCGTGAGCGCAAACTGGGGCAAAACCATTGTGAGTTTATGGCTAAGACTGGCAATAAAAATCAAGTGGAAATCAGTACGGTTCGTATTTTATTTTATTTTATTTTATTTATTTGACGAAATATATGAAGAAAGAGGTTGCAATATTATCTATAATCTCCCTTCGTGTACCAGAAAGTGCCGTTTGGAACACCTGGGACCCATTTTATACACCGTATATTAAACCAGACATATTTGTTTATTACTTTTTTGCTAACAGGAAACACAGAAAAATATGTATAAACACGCACTTGCAGTAGACAATTTTTATTCCAGTAAGTCCTCTGAATGCCTGATAAAATTACAGACCGAGTGGTGTTTTGGAGAGAAATGCTTCTTCATTGATTTTGTGTTAAGTAGCAGGACCGGATATTTCTGTGGCTTGGTGTCCACGATCCGTATCTGCTCGGATCGATATACCAATTATACTGTCCTCGTCATTCTAAACTTAAGAGATTGTACTACAAAATGCTAAAATATAGAATTATGAGGTTTTATTATAATGGGGAACATTCTCATTAATTATTAATTAAATGTAAGACTTGATATTGATTAAACGAAGTAACAATATTTGACCATTTTCTGCATCTCTATGCAGGTAAGAAGGCGTACATAGTACAGGTCGCCACAAGGGGGCAGTGGTCGCTGTAACCGACAGATTCTCTGAGTAAACTTGTATGACATGATAGGTTTGTTTTTTTTCTGAATAATATTTATCTCTACAAAAATCCAACAAGGCTGTTGGCTCAAATACTTTAGTATTGTAGTCCAGTATGTAAAATGTGAAATTAACTCAGATTTAAGAACGTTGTTGCAAATAATTTGGAAAATTTGGTTTCCAATGCCAATACACAATAATTTCTGCAGTCTGAATAGCCCGCTGCAGTCAGGATTGGAGCGCGACAGACTGTGGTCCAGTAGACCCAAGCCTAGTGAGTTACGTTCTGTGTGCTCAACCACAAGCCGCATCTCCTGTGCTGGCCTCTCAGTGACGTGCTTGTGACCTCTGACCCCGGAAGCTCTCAGTGCTCATAGACACATCTCTTCCTGATTAATGCCTGAGGTCCCAAATAAAGGCATATTCAGCAAATCTGTCAAGCCTCCTGCAGTGACCTCTGGAGGATCCCTGTGGATGGGGCACGTGAATGACTCTGACAGAGGTCTGGCGTGAAGTTCCTAAGACCCCAGGCCTGGGACACCCCCCCCCCTCCAGCGATGCTGGGGGAGGGCTGTGGTGCTGAGGTCATTGCCCTCCCCGAAGACTCCTCAACCGTTTCTCTTATTCAGCAGGGAGTTCTGGTGCTGTGTCATACTGCTCTTTGTTTTTCTTGGATAATCTCCATTGACTGTCCTCTCGGCCCCCCCAGCTAGTTAAGCGAGCCCCACCACATCCTCGTTGAGGACGTCTGTCCCCCCGCTGCCCCTTCTCCGGGGGGGGGGGCGCTGTTTTACAGCCTCTCACACCACTGACTCTCATCCATTGGCTTTTTTATCAGCCTGCATCGTATGACCAGCCATTCCTGCCCTCATCTCAGACCAAACATCTCAAAGGCACCAAGATCTGTGAGAAAGACCTTAAATGGTGGGAGTTTTATGGGTCGAGGGTCCGGATGCTTGGGGGGGTAAGATTCCACCTCCACGTCTGACAGAATGGTAACGAAAGTTTGACATGGAAGATCAGTATTGTTTACTCACCTCATAGAGACAGAATCTATAAAAACAGTTGAGATTGCAGAGGGAGAACTCCTGGCCCACAAACCCACCTAGACCCCCCATGACCTGACCCAGCTTGTGGTCCGAGCTGCCGTCTGTCCAGTGGGTGGCAGCGGACGTGGGACCCGGTGGGTCTGCTGTTCTGAATATGGATTTGGTCACAGTGGTGTGTGCCAACCAAGCCCTGGCACACAGTAACCGGCCTTTCGGGAGAAGTTACTGCAGGACCTGTGGCACCCTGCATTTCCTCCAAGCTCCTCTGTGCCGTCGCCCCTGGGCGACTCCGCTGGTCGTGCAGATGGCTGAATTTGCGAAACTCTAACTTGATTGCCACCCTAGAGGGAAAAAAGTGATGGCTGTTGTTTGTGCAGCCCCATGTTGTTGCGACAGTAAATAGAAAATTGTAAAAGAAAACACTGAAGCTTTCGGCCAATACTCTGGAACTGGCCGGCGCCCGAGTTTATGTTTGCGCGGTCTGGCCAGAATAAACAGTGACCCCTGTCTGTTTGGAGGTGGGAGCGCCGTGTGCCTTGGCTGCACTCTCACTGGCCAATGCGTCACCAGGACAACGCCATGCGGCCGGCGTCTCAGCCCTAACGCGGCCCGCCGAACGCCTGCCAGGAGTGCCCCGCGCCTCTTGGTCTGAGACTCAGCATATTCTTGTGGCGGGGCTAAGGGCCTCAACCCCATGACCATCTGCATTTTGACCTCCAGATCTCCCTTCCGCTCTCCGCGTCTTTGCAGCGTTGCCGTGTTTTTTGAGGACATTTCGGAGACCGGCTATTTTGCCACCTCAAAGGTGCAGTTTTCTGTTGAGAAAACAGCCACCTAACTGAGGAGAGGCAGAAGAAGAAGCGTTTGTCCAGAAAGACACAACCGGACTCATGACTTTCTCTGTTTCTGTCTTTTAAAAAATGCGTGAGGATCTTGCCTTCTGGCTGAAAGGGCAGGGAGTAAACAGGAGCGACATAAAGGCAGGCCTGCGGGGCTGAATCAGCCTCCATCGAACACGCTATTCTGTCCACCGCCAGCGCGAACACCGACAGGCCTATAAGCAGTAAACAGAACTGCACTCAGCACGGAGTGTTCTAGCTAAACATCCTCTGATGCCGCCCCCCCAGTTCAGCCCGTATATCACGCCAGACCGGCCCCCAGCAGCCACAAGGCGTCCGCGCCACAGGCCAGATCAGTGTAGTGGCAATAGGGTGGGGTGCTGGAAAACTGACATCAGCGTGAGTGATAGGGTGTGTCCTCTCTGACCTCCCTCCGAAAATGTGGCCCCCGACCCGAGCACTAAACCACGATTTCGACAGAGCCCCCCAGGGACAGCCTGGCCAGACCAATAGATTATTTTTAATACTTTCATATCACCCCTGAAGGAAAGCAAGAGTAAACATTTGATTTAATGAAGAGGAAAGAAGCCGGTTACAGTTTCCAGTTTGATAGGGAAGTGTTTTCCCAGCGCAGTGTGTGCCATTATGGAGACGGATACTGGGAACGACTGCATGGTAGACAGTGAGACTCACTGCACAGACTCACTGCTTTTCAAATCACACGATGCTCATAGAGAGATTAAAACTATATGCACCATAGATTTATGTATCTAGAAAAAAAAAATACTCATTTACCTTCCCAGCCATCCAAGAGCAGTGCAAGCTGGGAAGGAGGAAGTCACGGGCAGTGTTCAGTCTCCAAGGCGGCAATGTTCAGTCTCCAAGGCGGCAGTGTTCAGTCTCCAAGGCGGCAGTGTTCAGCACCACTCAAACCACATATTTGGCCACAGCCACTACACTTGGGTGGGGGAAAGGGCCCCCAAAATTACTTTTTGAGTGGGGGTCCCGAAACAAGAAACCCACCCTTAGCTACAGACACCTCCCCCCCCTGCTAGCCTGCCCGTGCCATACCCCATACTGCCCCGGGGCCCCCACGAGCCCAGACTCCAGCTGGGGACCTCTGGCAACAGCTCCATATGAAAACACCCAGGGGCCAGTCCCAAATTAGACGTGTGTGTGTGTGTGTGTGTGTGTGTGTGTGTGAGAGAGAGAGAGCGAGAGAGAGAGCGAGCGAGCGTGTGTATACGTGGTTAAAGTTAACTACTGGCGTTAAATAATTCGCAAACCGCAGTGCTCGTTTCCTCGCGAGACAGTATGGCGAAATTGCGCATTTTTAAAGATGAAGCGATACTAAAACGCAGGCACATTGGTGAATTTTCATTTAAATTTAAAAACAAGCCATCGCGTCCTTTTCACCATTTTTAATCCCATCGTTAGATTGCAGTTAATCAAAAATTATGTGAATGGAAACAGATTCTGAGAGATTTCCAGAATTTACCTGGCAGTCAATGGGGTATTAAAAAGATTATATCAAAGACCAGAGACCACAGCAGCCCTGGATCAATTTTTGTCATTTTCCCCCTATTTTGTTCAAAATAAACTCCGCTTGAGATAAACCTCCCAAACACATTGTTTACTGCGCTTATAAACTCACTCTAACGAGCAGAAGTAGATGTTATGGGAACACATTAGACCCAATGAGAAAGGCTACATGTCAATTTTACATTTATTGTTCATTATTTTCATATATTCGTTGCCGCTGATCGCCGCCCACGTGCGTGACGGGTGTCAAATTAAATGTGGCTCCCCTCCCCAACGGGGACAGCGGGCTTTCGTGGGTTCTCACCATATTACATTACTCTGGATCGAGTCCCCAGTCTGGCCAGAAAGCACGAGTTTGCAAGCAATGGACTTATTGAAAAAGCAACCGAACGCAGAGGGCTAGACCAAGTGCAATGATAAATATTTTACCCCACTTTCATTTGGGTCGCCAAGATCAACAATTGCGCACCGCCAGGGGCAAAGCGCTGCCTTTGGGACGGGCTATAAGGGGCAGAACCCGCCGACTTTCTTCGGGCTGTTTAGATCCCCCCTTCGGCCGTTCGCTCCAATGAGAGCCGAAGCGCAGGCTGAGTGACGCCGGCCGGACCCCCCCACCACCAAGCCCCGCCTCTGTACGGCTCATCGCGCACGGCTCATCTTAAAAACTTTTCAACTTTTTCGGTGACAGGAGAGTCGCCGGCGTCAGCGTGGTGACCGGGCGTTTCCCCGCAGCGTTATAATCAGCAGGACGTGCGGACGGGCGTCTCGAGTCCGGCGGAATAAAGTTAAAAGTGAAATCGGCGAGTTTGCAGCCAGCGGGGCGGGACGCGAAGTTTGCCGTCACTTTTTTGACAAGTTTCCTTCACGGGTACGTCTGCGATCTGCATTAGGCGCCTGTGTCCGGTGCAATCTGTGTGTAAAGTTAAGGAAAAGCGCGAAACAGCATTTTTAAAGTTATGCGAGTGAAACAGAAGCGCAGGATGTGTAGGAGTAAGTTCACTGCAGGCGTGTTTACTTCGCAGGAGTAACTTCATTGCAGGCGTGTTTACTGCACGTTTGGCTGCTTTTCCTTCGCTTTCTGCTTGGTCGGGTTGTGCGGGTGAGCATTCCAGAGCATTCCACATCATTATTAGGCATTATCTGTTAATTATTACTCCAGTGACAGCGGGCCAGTATTTATGGACAGGGGTGCTTACGGGACAGCAGTGAAGGCATTTTTGCCCCTAGGATGAATATGACTTCGCGACTCCATCACACGCGAACTTGAAGCATTTGCTTCTTTTTAACTGCCGGCACAGTCTGATGTCGGGTTATCTGTAAATACAGTGTGTGGTTACTTTGACGGGGGATGTGTTTTTCTTAATTAAGACGTTTTATGTTGTTGAGTTTTGGAGGGTGAAAGCAGGGACAGTGAGTGCATCGCTAGTGTGTAATGGGACACTGATCGGCACTTGCTGGTTATTAGTGCTGAAAGTTAGTTATGTCCTGCTTAGAGTCAAATCGCTCTCTGGTCACAGGCGGCCAGTGCGCCTTTGAAGGAAAAAAAATATTATACATAATTGCCAGTTTGTGATAATAAAACCACCAGGCAAGATCACATTTTAAGCCGTATTACAGATATATTCCAAAGTTATTATTGTAAAATAATATGCATGAATTTGGAACGCAAAGAAATTTTAAATGCTGACTACGCCTCGCCAAATAAGTGGTTGCGATGCAGATACATTACACAGTCATTTTAGCAATTAATAAATCCCACCCTGTGTTGGTGCCGCGTGCGTGCCGCGTTCTGCACTCGCGCACACACACACACACACCCCACCTGGGAGTGTTTAGCTGGCCTGTTTTTTGTTTGCAACTCCAAGACAACGATTGGCACAGCCAAATATCATGCCAACTATTTTCTGTCAATTCAAAGCCCGTCTTAACGCATCTGGTAGCGTTTATACGAGATGTTACGGCTGCGTGTTTCCAGGTTTTGTTTTTTACATGCTCAGAGTTTTGCTGGAAATGACGCTTTAGTTTTGATGTAGATATTGATGCAGATGTTTCACGATGGGCACAAAAGTAAAAACCAACTTTCTGCTTTTTGCGTGAAGTGCACGGGCCTGCATAGCCCATTAGAAACAGCGCGGCAGCCTGGTTTTTGATGTTCTGAATGGTGTCACAAGGTTTCAGTATGTTTGCTGATAATATTCTCACAATAGCTGAACATAATGCAGATGACCCACTGTGCCCAAATGTCTTTGCAGAAAAGTGGCTTTATGTGTCACGGGAAGCATGAGACAAATTTTTCTTAAGCTGTTTCATAGGGCTGCTGAGACAGATCATGATTTGTTTGTTTGGCGGAGTGTCATAACCAGAACAAATTAGATGTATCTAGTCGGACAGCATGTGTCAAAAACCCATGAAATTCTAACAACATTCATCTGTTTCTGACTAACAAATGTGCCTAAAGCACACAGTCGGCTGTTTTACCGAGTGATTATCTGTATTCAGATTCCTGAGCGGTGTGTGGATAAACCTATTCTGACTTGTAGCTTCCAGAGGGGCGTAATCGATGCCTCTGCCAGGTGTGATCGCCGTGACGACTGTTCACACTCGTACTGCTCGCGGTCCTCAGAGCAGGAAATGCACACGCAGTCTGTTCCAAGCACATGCACGTCGCAGATAAGTCACGAGCAGCACGTGTGTGTGAGAGTGAACCCGAATGGAAGATTCCACAAAAACGGGGGAGGGTAGACTTACACTTCATACATGTGTGGACCTACTTCAAATACAGTAATCAAATGATGGCCTCCCTCAAGTTCAGCCTCGCTGCCTCTTCCTGCCTCTGTATAATTTTTACAGCTTTGCGGTCATAGGTCGCCTCCGTCCGGCTCCCCCTCTTGGTTCTGGAAGGATCGCTCCGCACACGGGTCCATTCTGGGATGTTTATTTGAATAGATACCTTTTTTCCGAAAGTGGATATGAGATGGAGATGGCGGGGTGGGGGGCTGGGGTGGGGGGCGGTCGTTCTGTCCAGCCCACAGGGGCCTGTGTGTTGCTTATATTTGTTTTGGGTGTGAAAGCGGCGTGTTGATCGTTCGTTCTCCGTTCCACAGACGTGTGCTCAGGCCACGGGCGGGATTCAGGCTCCGGTGCTCCATCTCTCCTTCCTTATTTATCTGTAGCTAAGCTGCTCTCACCTCGCGTTCTGACTGGGATTCGTAGCTGTAACCCTCAGGCCCGCTGTAAACTTATTTAATGCCATGTGACGTGTTCGCTGTCACAGCGCTAGTCCCCGGTTTGATTTGGCTGACGACGGATCTGTGATGGGCAGCCAAACGGGCTGAGTCACTCCCTCGGTGTGCACACCTGAGCGGAAAGCTCCGGAAGAGCCGACTGGCCGATCGACGGCACATTGACGAACAGTATGGGATGGAGGGTGTTGCCTAGCAACCGGCCCGCATGCTGGGACAGCATTAATGTTTGCGCTTACCTGAACGTGCTTGTTTTTCGTCATGCGGACGTACGTCTGCACTCGCTTGGGTTTTTAAGGGACAGTCTAAGCTTTATTTCTCTTAAGCAGCGTTTGAGAGCGAGGCAGGGTACATGCCAGGCTGGAGCGCGGGAGTGTGTGGGTGCGTGAGTCACGTGACGCTCCGGCGCTCCGCTGGGGGCCCTCGCAGCTGGCTGCCGGTGTCTGTGCCGGGGGTGAGGTCACTCGCAGTCTCTCGCTGGCGTGTGAGGGAGTTACTCCGAGGAGGCCCTGAGCAGAAGAGCAGATCCGCTCTTATAAACACGACATCCCTGCGTTGTTTAGGCTGGGCCCCTCGGTTATTTATGAAAAAGCGCTCTGTGCTTGATTAATGTCACCCTGCGGGGCCGTAGCACAGCCTCTGGCCTCCCTTCTTCAGACCTGCAGCGGGTGAGAGGCCCCCGTACCTGCGGCTGGGGGGCGGGGCTAACTCTTGGCCAGGTGTTCATAACCGATGCCATGGTTGGGGGGGGGGTGGCTGGGATATCTGGCCTGTTTCCTGTTTCATAACTTCATGCCGTAATAATAAATGACATATGTTGCCCGAGCTGGGCCTAGAGGTGGACCCTAAGGATTAAACCTCAAGATGAGGAGGATGTCTGTCCCGCCGCTTCTAGGTCACCTTGGACCTGTGTTTCTCCTCTTTGCCTCTGATAATGTTGAGCCACTTGTGTTTATAATGGGGATATGTGAAAAATGACCCCATCAAAGTACGGCCTGGGGTTTTTCTGTTTCTCGTTCCCCGTGGCCCACGGATCGCTGGAGCCCTGGTTTTATTCTGTTCCGGCCCGGCCCGTCTGTAAAATGCGTAATGCTTTAGCGTGTCCCGGCCTGATGACCTGCCTATATACGGTTTCTCCACCTCATCAGTAGCTCGTGGCAGTTAATACTTCTGTGCAGTTGGGGAGAGTTCGGGTCTGATGTGGATCCCAGGCTCGGCGCAGCGGGCGAGTGTGCGGCCCGTGTCCTGCCGACGTTGGGGGGGATCGGGCCAGCGTGGGGATGCTTCGAGTAGATTTATGTGAGCGGAGGACGTTTGCTCTGCACAGCCTGACTGGGGCTCCGAACCCCTTTAAGATTGTATATTGAAACAGGACAGTTCATTGGTCCGTTTTAGTGTCGGTCTCTCCGCCCCCTGTCCCCTTTGAGATGTGTACTGGAGTTCCCCCCATGTCACCAAGATTCATTCTCGTGCCCCTGGGTTCTTTTATATATCCAGAGGGCCTCCGCTGGAGTCGAAGGTGGGGGGCACTTGTTGAGGTTTTTTAATTTCAGTCTGAAGAAGGGGGAGATAGGGATGTCCCTCCATGTTTCAGCCCAGCTAACCCCCGTGGACGATGAATCACCCCCCCCACCCTCTGTGTTTGGAAGTGCAATATTTGTCAAGATATTCCAAAACCTCCGTTTATCTCCTGCAGCTGTCAGTGCGTAAAAGGCCCTTTGTCCACAGTGGCCACGCCCCCCCCCCCCCCCCCCCCCCCCCCCCGCCCC
>JAODLC010000047.1:2501945-2515749 GCA_026781145.1 Hippopotamyrus pictus
GGCCTGGACTGGGGGGGGGGGGTGGTGCCAGAAACACCAGCATCGAAAAATGCCCCCGCGGGTTGCCGGCAACACCAAACGCATCGGCAAGGGGGGCTTTCAGCGGGAGCACATTGCTATCACCGGTGTACATGCCCCTCGCACGGCCCCTCACAAACGGTGCAGGAAACTTCAGGGCTGGTGGGACGCCACGCTGACTCATCACAGAACTGGGTTACCGGTCTGTATGTGCCGGTGGTACTCTGATGAACAGGATGTCGAGAAAGCGATGGGGGGTGGATGTTGCTGCGGCTGGCTGGCGCGATGCTCACGCTGTATTTATATATGCATGTTTTCTGTCTCGTATCACTTTATATCCCGAAATCATCTTTCTGCACTCTGTCCTGAGGGATGTCTGTTCCCGATTTTCGGCCGCACTCTCTATTTCCGCTATTCCCGTCGGCACAGCATCTTACGCAATCGGCGTAATCGGATACGTGTGTGGACCGCGGCGCCCCCCCTCCGTCTCCCCTCTCCCTGCACGGGCCCCAGCGAGGGCCCTCTCCCCGATATGCTGCCTCCTGGCTCGCTCTCCGGCCTTGGTGCCCGGCGATGAGGACGCCGCGTGTTTACATAGCAGCTGGAAACCGGTTGGCCGAGTGCAGGCGCTTAATTAGAGCCCTCGGCATCGCATCGCCGCCGAGGACCTGGCTCCTCTTTCCCGGCAACCGTCCCGGCTGCCTGCGGACTTGCTCTTCGGCCAGCTGCGGGGCCCGGCTGGTACCGGGCCTCCGCCTGGAAGGGGCACGTGCATGGCTGCGTGGCAGAGAGGTACACTTCTTATAGCGGGCAGGGTACGTGGCTCCGCCCTCCCGGCTGCTGGGCCCGCTCGTTAGCACCTCATGAATATTTAAGGTAAATAAAGCTTCGTCCGAACTGTGTGCTGCAGACTTTTTCCATTTTGCGCGCGTGTGCATGCATGCATCACGAACACATCCCCCGTTCAGCCCCTGACAGTTCCCGGAACGGCAGCGGGTCTAGGGGCGCCACGGTCCGCCGGACTGGCTTTGCCAGGAAGCGGTCAGGCGGGGCCCTTAGGCTCCATTCCCGGTCGTTTGTGGGGCCGCCTGGAGAAACCCCGGCGGGTCCTAGCGGGATCTGGAACCGCTCCCTCCGGAACGCCGGTGCCGGAATCCTGTTGTGGGGTTTACCGCGATCCCCGTGCCACTCCGATGCTGGCCAGCTAGTCAGCCTGTTTGGATTTCGGAACAGGGAACTCGGGGAATTGTATCCGTGTTCTGCAGCCTTAGCAAAGGTGGAAATAGGGTGGTTGCCGCAGACAGGGCAGGACGGCACGGTTCGAACCGGGAGCTCGACGCAGCTGCACCGTAGCGAGTGAAGAGAGGTCTTACGGAGACGGCTGCCCATTAGCAAATGAATCTCAGAATGTCATAAATTCATTTTATCGGCTCACCGACATGTCCTAGGAATTTGTCTTGACAGTCTTGGTGCAAACATTTAAGACAAAAATGGAACATAAATTAAAAAAAGAAAATAAAACAGAAGAATTAAAAGCATGAAAACTGCAAAGGAGCCCTTCTGAGAATCTAACCGTCCGCACATTTCTGACGGGGAGAAGATGACTGGAAGGCTGTTTGACGGTCCCACTTTGAGGAAACCTCCTGGGGGCTGGGTTCACCTTCTGAAGGTGTGTGAGCCTCGCGTGCCGTTTGGGGGGGCTTGGGGCAGATGTGCACAGAGATGGTCAGTGACCTGACGTTGCAGCACGTTTTTTATTCTGGACGAAAATTTTTCTCCGGGGTTTGGCCAGTGAGCCTGCATGGGCCTTTCATGTGGGGTGGCGCCCCTGAGGGTAAACTTGGCTGCTGCACAAGCTGTGGCCCCAGCCGCTACACATATGCACACACGCACACACACACACACATACACACACGCACATACATGCACACACATGCATGCAGACACGCACAAACACATGCATGCACACACACACACACACACACACAAATGCACACAGACTCACCCCAGGCTCTGCCTCCTTCCCCAGACAGATAAGACGCAGTGGTCTGCAGACCCAGCTGACCCTTCTCAAGGCACATGGAAAACATGTGTCTGTGTGTGTGTGTGTGTGTGTGTGTGTGTGCACGCGCGCACGTGTGCGTTTTCGAGTAAGCGGGCCCAGTGAATGATTTCGGTTTTGCTGTAATGTGCTCCAGATGTGGCCGTGCGGACTTTTCCATTGTATTCTGGGGAGCTGCGAGTCTCGGCCAGCCGCTGGAGGCTGAAGCAGAGAGAGGCCTGCTCAGCCTGGGCCCCCGGTGACAGGGGAGAGCCCAGGTGGCAGGTTGGGGAGCCCCCCTCCTGCTCAGCAGGGCCTGCTCAGGCTGACAGGTACAAAATTTGTTTTCCTCTTTTATAAACCAAAGGACATTTATTACTGTCTGATGTCCCGCCCCCAGCTGGATCACTCCACTTTCCACTACTCTGCACCCCTGGTCTGGAGATGTTTTGATCCAGCCGCTCCCTCTGCCAGGCCGCTGTCACATTTTCCATATCTTTCTGCTCTTGTTGATAACTCCATGTACACAGAGTCCGTCGGTAACACTCTAAGAGTTAAAAAGGATTTGTAGATAAATCTACATTTATGTTGATTTTTTTTCTTTATTTTTGGTAGTTTATGTGGGTGTTTTTCTTGACACAGTTCAGGTTAAATACCAAACTGCTCCAGCAGACCCCTGAGTGTCCTTAACTACTGCGCCACCTGCTGGCTGCTGTCAAGTGCACAACATGACTCCCCAAGAAAGCAGACTCGATATGATGTTGTCTTCTGTGGTCAATTCAGTGTTGTCAGATTAGACCTTTGTTGCATATTTGAATGTTTGACAGATATATTTACATACCTTCCTTGCTGGGGCCCTCCATTTTCAGACAGTTTGGCCCTTTTAGCTGGGGAGTCAAGGTCTCACTAGCATCTATTCAGTGACCTTTGACCCCCCGTGACCCGACAGCTACTGTCCATGACTTGCCCAGGAACGTCCCTCCTTCTCCCTCCTTTACCTCGCGTCCGATAATTTCTGCAGTCATGCACTAGTGGAAGATTTCACCGTGTGTTTCCAGATAATGGCCTTAGGTCCAGGCTCTCCTCACTCCCATCGCCGTCTGCTGATTTATTTTCGTTCAGTGTCGTTTTGTTCCGTTTGATTTCATCCGAGCTTGTTCTGTTGCTATATTTTATGTTGTTCAGTGATGGTTTCGTCACCCAGGGCTCTGCACGCTGAAGTCGTTTCTTGTTCAGTTTTGTTAATTTGCTTGTTTCGCATCCCCCGCCGTGGGTGGAGAGTCAGCTCGCTCGCTCCCTCTGTGGTGAGTGAAATCAGCACTTCTGCGGCTTCCTGTTACAAGAATCGGCGTGCGGGGCAGTCCTGCAGCGTGTCACCCGGGCTGCTGGTGCTGCGGGATCCCAGATCGAGCAGACCGTGGCGTCACCATGAGCGCTGGCGTGTTTGTGCTGTGTCTATGCGCGAGGCCACAGCAGGGGGGGGGGGTGCTTCTTTGAAACTCTCCCCGCAGCTTTCACTGCTGAGTAGAAGTGTCCCGCTTAGATAAATGCCGCCTTGCACTGTCAGCACGGTGTAAAGATGGCCGCCTCTGAACCATGCGGTCACGCTCACTCAGGATGGATCTGGTGCCTTTCATGTAGGGTACAGCGCTTGCACCCCCCATTACTCTTTCTCTAGTCCGAGGGAAGGGCGTTCTCAGCCTGAGCTCTACAGGGGGGGGGACTGCATTTCTTCTCTCTTAAAAGTGACAGTGCCGCCATCAGCCTGGAATTGCTCTCGTCCTGCTGTGTGCCGCCCAACAGGTCCGTCCGTCTTCAGCAAACTCTGGGTGGGGGGGTAGAGGGGGTCGGGGGGGCGTTGTTCCTGATCCTCACAGCTGCCCGAGTGAGACGTCTCATCTTCACCATGGTGTCATCCTTCAGCACGAAGGCACGCAAGATTTACACCCTGCGTCTCGAGGCTGTGTGGGGGGGGGGGCACAGTGTGGCCCCCAATAATAATCCCCTTTTACTGGCTGTCTCGTCTCCTAGACAAACAGGCCGACTCAGAACATAAAACCCCGAATTGATTTCGCTTCTGCTTAATCTCTCCTAGAATCTCTGGCCCAGATGAATGCCTGAGCCTTATAAAAATATACGAGTGGCTGTCTCTTCTGCAGGACGTTGTGTTTGCGCTGTGCATTTGAGTGATGTGTCTTTTGAGTGATGTGTCTTTTGAGTGATGTGTCTTTTGAGTGATGTGTCTTTTGAGTGATGTGTCTTTGAGTGATGTGTCTTTGAGTGATGTGTCTTTTGAGATCTCCTGGGAAGGTGAGTCCACCACTGTGTGCATGAGCCTCTTGTTGTTATGGGGGCTTATTCTGCATTCCCTACGGAATTCCCTGAAGATCAGCTCTGCTCCTCTTCGCCTCGACCCGCTCTGCTCCTCCTCGGCTCAGCCCGCTCTGCTCCTCCGCTCAGCCCGCTCTGCTCCTCCTCCGCTCAGCCCGCTCTGCTCCTCCTCGGCTCAGCCCGCTCTGCTCCTCCGCTCAGCCCGCTCTGCTCCTCCTCGGCTCAGCCCGCTCTGCTCTTCCTCCGCTCAGCCCGCTTAATGTTTGTTACCAAGGTTTCTAACTCTTTAAAAAAGTCTCCGCGCTCTCTGTGAATTGTGGCCTCTGGCTGAGAGACCTCAGAAGTTGGATTTGTCTTCTGATCCTCGCGTGAACTTTAGTCTGTCCTCTGGGGGGCGCCCCCCCTGCGCCTCTGAGGCCTTCTTCTTTTGGTCCGAGTGCCGCTTTCAGACCAGGAATCAAACAGATGCTCTGCAGGCTTTGGACCTTGGTGTATTGTTTTATGTCCCTGTTGGTCCATCCCGGTTCAAGGAGTGACCTGCCCTCGGAGCCGGCATGGGGGGCAGACTCTGAGGCCCCCAGAAGGAGGATTTATACCCGGCTCTGTTCCCCGCCTGGGACACCCCCACTTTATGTATTCTCGCAGATCTTCTCAGTGCTGTGTGGACGGCTGGAATCTCTGTCTATAAAATCGAAATTTGTTTTGTTAATTTTAGGTTGATCGTCAAGTTCAAAGGAACTATCCTTCTGGCAAATTCCCTCTCTCCCTCTGTCGGTGAATCTCCTTTGGCCCTTCTGGGGGTACAGTCGTGTTTCAGATTTCATGTTTGGTCCGGGGAGTTTTACCATCTCCCTCCCTGATTAATGTTTGGCCTCCTCTTCATCCTCGCCCCCCCCCCACCCCCGACTTCCTCCTGTCCTCCCCTGCTTCCATGGCCCTGTGCTGCCGAATACACGTATTTTACTCGCCCGAAGACTCTGACACGTGCCGCGCTCACAAAACAGCGTTATCACAACCTGGAGGCGTGCCCCCCTTCTCATCACTCTCAAAGCGGGTAGGAGCCTTACAGTTAATTCTGCACAATGACAGGAAGCTTTATCTGGACATTACAGTAATTCAGATCACCGGCGAGCAGAGTGGCGTGGGGGGGGGAGGTACAGCGGAAAGTAAAGGACTCTCCTGCTTGGTGAGATGAGCCTGTTTTCTGCTGTTTATCAGTGATATTCTGTCCTCAGGGAGGCCCCTGACGACGGGGGCAGCGTGGTGTGGCACGGGGGGGGCTGCAGTGTCAATGTTTACTGTCGCATTTTACAGATATGACTCTCGCAGAAAGTCTTGGGACGCTGGCTTAATTCAGAAAAAATATTGCCAATTTTTTAGATTTATAAGAAAATCATTACTTTATTCTTTTGTTTACAGATAATATATATATATATATCACATTAGAAACAACCAGTAGGTTTAAGTACAACATTAATTTCAATTAGTAATAAATTGTAATTATAAATGACCCAAATTATAAATGAACTGTTCTGAATTAAGAAGTTCATTGACGAGCAGTTTCATTGGGTGCTTTTTAATTAGTAACACATTTGCAATAACATAAAACACCATTTGTATTTAGGGTCCCTTTGGGAGCCAGTGACTATGATTGCAATTGATAGTAAAATGGAAAGAACAGAACTGAATGAGTCTGTCGAAAAATTGTGACAGTTCATAAAACAATATGTCCTTGCAGAAGATATGGTGAAAAATGCTTGTCAATGGACTTTTGTTAGAAGCCAATAAATGTGTAACATTGTTACAGAATTACACAAGCATCCCAAGACTTTCTGTGAGCGCTATATATGGCAGGCTTGTGTGCTTCGCGATGGGGGACGTTTACGAGGGATGCCTTGATACCCAGCTCATCAACGGGCATCTGTACGATTATCGTGTGGATGCAGAGGAAGAAGATGAAATAGTCAGAACACTTTATAAGATTAAATTAAAATAATGCCCGTAGCAACAGTGCCCCCTGAGGAGAAAATCCCAAATCCCTCAGGCTGTAGTGTTTCTTTAGCCCAGAGGCTGTGGAATCGCGTTTGGGGGAGTGTATCCCCTATTACACGACACAGGTGTCTCTGAAAGCAGCTCTCTCACTGCGTTCCTGAGCCCTGTGACGGATGTCTTCCTGACGCTACCCCGCGGTGTCACATGGAGGTCGGACCGGTGCCGCACTTCCGCTCGCCATGACGACGGCGGTGCGTGTTTATGAGGGATGTGGATTCCATGTTCTTGCCTGCTAAGCTCGGTGTTACCTGGATTCCCCCAGGCATCATAATGAAACTACACGTGTCATGCTGCAGCGACACTGCCTTCAGATCAGCATTCTCACTTACCCTACCCCCGCCTACGGGCCGCGCTCTTGGCGGGGTGACGCCCACGCGGCACGGGGTTGATACGTGGCGACCTGCTTCCTGCGGTCCCGCTCATCTGCGTTTGTGATTCTCCGAGTCGCCAGAAGTGCCGTCAAACTTCCGCACGGGCTTTTAAAAAATGGCTTTGCAGTGAGACGCTCTTGGAGAGCTCTGGGGGCATCTGGGGTTCAGTCTGAGTCTCACTCCATTATTTCTGGAGCGGGTCGTGAAGTCGGGGCCAGAAGGACAGAAGCAGTGTTCTGATCCCTGATCACCGTGTTTGTTTTGGTGATTGGCTGTTTTCAGCCCAAGACTGTTTTTGTTGGAGTCCTCCAGTGATGTCAGAAATCTCCTTTTAAAATTGATGCGAGCAGAAAAAAAAGACGCACGATCCCGGCTGCATGCCTTTTTACCACGGCCACCAGACACGCGGCCCCGCGGTTTGTTTTCATTCCTGCTCCCGCCAGTCATCCGCCACGCGAGAGTCCATCCAGGTCCTGCTTTGTGAGGCTGACCACCTGAAGTGCCTGAAGACCTTGGAGGTTTTCAGTAGATGTTTCTGAAGCAGGCTCGGCGATATGTTAGTATTTTTTCCCGGTTATGACAGAATATGTTAAAAGATCCACAGAGAATAATTGAAGAGCATCATGAACTATATGATTTTCTACACTGTTGCTTGGCTTGCTGGTGGTTAGAAAAGCACCGATACCCTTAAATCACTATCGCATTTGCTGTTGTGGATCCAAAGCCAATGAATGGCACCCAAGTTCTGCAGAAGTTCAGCCAGGTTTTCTTGGGAGTTCGTTTCTGTGCGACGGCTGACAGCAGAGCCTAAATACTTCAGTGTCTGTTTACAGCTGAACATCTCAGTCTCGTCTTCTCACTTGAGGGGCGCCACACGTCCAGTAAAGGTGTCCTTCCAGGTTTGACTCATGGACTTTGAGCCTTAAATAGTTGGCTTCAATGTAGTATGGATGTAAAATGCAGTTTGAGCTCTTCTTGCAGAGGAGGTGCCTATGATGTCGGCCATTAGAGGCTGCCCCCCCAAGCAGAGGCGACAGAAACGGCTGCATTTGCTGCTCTGAGACCTGCTCTGTTACTGGCCGAGTAAACACGGCGCTCTTGCTGTGTAGGTGTGCTTCTGCCAATGCTGGGGCTGCGTAGGTGCTCTGTGTTGATGTTGAGGTGGCCGAGTTTGGCTCCGTCTGATAGGCCGCCCGCTTCCCAGGCCTTCAGGAAGGTGCTGTATAGTATGTCTCTCTACTGGGAAGGTCTCTCGACCTCCTGCACCGCCCATCGGGGCCCGACTTCAGTCCGTATCTTCAGTCCGTATACACACAGCCGGGTTTAACTTACACCGAGCCTGGCTAGAGCGAGCTGGGGGCTGCAGGGACAGGGAGCCGTTAAGGGTGGATGGGGAGTAGGTGGCACGAGAGATGAAGCATCCTCAAAGCCGGCAGGCGGATGAAGGGCCCTTACGCCTGTCCTCTCCACGGACCGATCGCCGCTCCAGATGTGAGATCGTTTATGCACCGTTTGCTTCTCTTTCGGTTCGAATAACAGGGAGAAGGATGTGTCATCCCTGCGATACTGCCAGCGCACGCAGGAAGAGTCGCATTGTGAAAAGCACCATTGATTCTTCACCCCCGAGCGTGTCCCAGAACCCCTCGGGGTGCGTGTGCCGCGTCCCTGCCAGGTTTTCCACTCTACGGGTCAGGTTGTCATGAATGGTTTCGCCAGATGTGTGTTGCGACACGCTGAAAAAATCCATAAAGGGATCCGACGTGAAATTTCAGGATTCTCATTCTTTTTTGCAGGGCTGCCCACGCACTGGACAGCCCGAGCGTACAGTGGGACCATTCTCGTCCGTGCGGCGTCCCTGGCATTTCTTGCAGCTTGGTGGTGTTTGGCTTGTGACCTTCACAGCCCCTGTTCCATTTGGGCCGGGGTGGCTTTGAATAGATGCCCTGCATTTCAAAAACAACATTCCTCGGAGCCTGGGAACGTGCCTCGTTTACTGCTACCCGATTCAATCCCATTTGTTTTAGCGCTGGAAAACAAAGTGGGCTTCCTATAGTTATCTCGCAAATCTTACGTATTCTTTTTCTGATGTACTTTTTTGTTTTTTGTCTGGAAGCACTTGGATGAAACAAAAAATGAACGTAATCTGTCGCCCATCTTCGAGGGAGCCTCTTGTTTTCTGTCTAGCTGATAATGGCCGATCCGCAGCTTGGTGTCTGCATGCTTTTGGTGGGATGCGCAGCGACAGGCCGGAGTGTCGCCCAGCTGCAGGATTCTGTAGTTAAAATGCGACACTGCAATGCACCATACGACGTACCCCCGCTAATTAGAAATCTGCAGCTCTCTGTGCGTCTGGTGGATTCATTGACCTCTTCCGAGAGGCTTGATATGAGGTTCCTGGATGTGTTATGAGCTTATCTGTGAATCACCAGCGCTGATGTTACTCAGATTTCCTTGAAAAGGAATTTCTTGTTGCAGTCATGCTTCCTTTCTCTGGTTTTCCGCTTCTCCACGCACAGGTATTGCAGCATTGCAGTTGTGCCGTCGTATTGCCGAAATGTTAGGGGGATATTGATGGCGCCCCCCAGTGTGCCCTCTGCGTCCGTACGCCTGGAGGCCAGCTGCCAGCAAACACTCCAAGGCCCTCATTGTTTTCCACAATAGGAGCAAAGTCGAACCTTAGGAAAACATTGTTTGTGTTGTTTGCCACCAAAATCCGGGTGGTTCTGTTTTCGGACCACAGCCCTGACTGACACTGACCAGGTCCATATCAGAATTAAATCAGCGCGAGGAGGAATGTATGATATTAATGCATGCTGTTAAATAAGGAGGATTCAGGCCCTTTAAGAAGTTGAAGAGGAGATGTAGAGTAACCTGCTGGAGTTTAAGGACCCTCCCCCGACTTGATAGACTGCTGCTTGGATGTTACCCAAGTTAGCGGTGCATTAAAAAAACACAGTGATTCCCAAAAAGGTAAAACAAAAGGTTCCTTATATTGGTGCGGAGAGGGGGATGTCACGGCGGTCGTAAAGGAGAGCAGCGTTCTGCTTTCTGAGCCAAGTCTGAACATGCAGTCAGCCCCCGTCTCTCCAGAGGCCTTTGAAGATGACCTCAGCTCTTCCTGCCCCCTTGGTCCCTCACGCATGCCCCTCTCCAGACCCCATATGTTTGATTTGGAAGGTGGAGATCAAGAACGTCACGAGGCAGGAAAGGCAGGTCCTCTCGGTTGGGGCTTCTGCTGGATAGCCTGGAGCCCTCTGAGATCCAGCTTTGCTCTCCGTAGGTTGTATTGGGAATGGTCAATAGTTAGATGCCCAGGTTTATTGTTGTTGACATCATATCCTGTTCTTTCTGAAGGTATATCCTTTCCTTGGTCTGTTGCCCCCCCAGGCCCGTTCTCCCGGAGCCCGTGTGAGCTGTTGCCCGTAGGGGAGGGCCACCCGGTGCAGGCGGTGCTGAAAAGCTTCACCGTGTTATCTGGCTGTGCCAGCAAGGGCACCGTCAGCCTCCCGCAAGAGGTACACATCATCAACCTGAGGAGGAACGGCCCTAACAGCGGCTTGGAGAAGACCATGGAGGTACGGCGTCACCCAACCTGCCAATGGCTGCACACACAATATTTAGTTGATGAGTAATTTCATTGACATATCATCAGTTTTGCATTTTGCCTGCAGTTGGCCCATAGCCTTGGGGGAAAAGTGGACGTTTATGTCAGGCCGGATGTTCTGGATCTTTCTGAGTCCTGCCGGGTTGAAGCGAGGTGAAGGGATCCTGCTTTGATAGGTGGCGATCGACTGCGGCTCAGGTTTACTTTGGCCCGAGCAGAATCCCCTCGGCAGGGTCTCCACTGCACAAACACACGCCTGTACCGGCTAAGGGGATTAGCATTGTGCCCTAGTGGGTTCATTTAATTAGGAGCGAAGGTATAGGAAGTGTCCTGCCACGACTAATGGATGACTGTGCTAATGGCCGGACAGCTCTCCATGCTGACCGCTGCAGTTCTCTGGTGGTGAGAAATGTTTCAGCCTCTTTCATCGTCTAAACGAGGCCCCTGTGACATCCAAGTGCGAGACCTCGGTCCTGCCTTGTAGCCTTGGTGCTAACGCCCCCGGGATTCTTCAGACTCCATTTTGGGAGTGGCTGCCTAGGCTGTTTTGGCCCGTTTGTGACAGAGCAAAGGTCCATTGGCTCGACGGGAGCAGGGGCGACCCATGTGGGTCAAGGTTCTGCGTTCTCTTGGCGGCTGAGAGCCGAGGGCTTAAATTGCACTGAAACTGAATATCTGTCCCAGCGTCGGACACAATGCAGGATTTAATTTGCTCCGTTGCCCTCTGTACTTCTGGTACTTTTCTGCTCCGGTGATGCGGAGTGATAAGAGGCCATTCTTACAGCGAGAACGGGCCCTTGGAATCGGGCAGCCCGGACAGCCTGGTCCCTTGTCATTGTCCCTCAATGAAGCTCAGCTTAAATGTCTCCAGTGACCCACGCGTGAATGAATTAGACAGTTAGCTGGTCATTTTGTAAGAGCATCTGCCAAAGTTAATGAATGCTAGTCTGAAGAAACACCTCACCGAGGTCAGCAATGACGCTAAGAGTTGACATTGGTCTTGTGTCGGGTTGGTAGATGTTTACCGAGTTCCTGGTTTGTGTGCTAAATTCAAGCCGTCCTGGTTTGATGTCACGCCCCACCAGATCCCTAACTATCGCACGCCCGTTTGCATGAAGATAGATAACATTGTTCTTGTTGTTCCTCCCCTGCATCCTTCTTTTCCTGCCCCCGGAGGCCTGTGTTGCCCCGTTCTGGCGTCTTTTCTCTGCCCCCTTTCCCCACCCCCCCCCCCCCATGTGGCAGCAGGCTGAGGTGCCTCCCATGTAAACATCCATAAGAGATCAGATTGAGGCCAGCGACCGTGCAACAAGAAACAATGGCGGAGAATAGAGATGTGTGCTATCTCGGTCATTTCACTTGGGGGGAGGAGGTAGCTGGCCCCCAGCCTGAGAACCATGATGCTTAGCGATAATACAGAATCTAAAATCCGTTTGAGCCGTTGTAGTAATGACGCAAAGAAAACAAAACCAGACGTCTGTTCCACGCACAGAAAATGGCGTGATCATTTAATTGGGGGTAAATCATAAATAATTCCATAATATGTAAGCACCAGATTGGGGAACAGCTGAGATCGTCTGCTGAAATCTCGTAAAGTGGTGAAATTTCGACATAATTCGTAATCTCCACAATCATTTATCTCAGCGGCACAGATTTCCTCATTCGGCCCGGGTCTTATCGGCCGCTAGAGTCGTCCGCCCTTGTGTTGTGTAGGGAGGCCGCTGACACGAGCAGTGACGCCGCACGGCGAGTCCGAGCCGCTTACGGCGCTCCCTGTGACTCACCAGGCACCAGTTGTGTTTTTAGCCCGAGGAAATATCTGTCAGTGTGTTAGAATCTAAACTTCACCCATCGGCTACGTGCGAAACATGCTGTCCAGGCTTGTCACGGACGTCCGGGTGTTGCTTCGCTTTCTTTCACCTTCCGACTGTGATTGAAAAGTCTTTGGTTTCCATAAAAGAATCCTGCCGTAATACGCGATCAGTTGAGCGTCTCAAATTCCTAAGCGCTGAAAGTTAAACCATAAGCTGGACAAATTCAGTCCTCGAGCTGGGGGGGAGGCTCTGATTTCCTCACAGGAATGAGTCATTAATTACTTTTATAATTCAGATAAAGTGTTTAAGGAAAGTTTCAGATCTCATCAGTATAAATGGAAAGCACGTTCACTCCTTGCTTCAGACCTTTATGTGAAACACTGGGCAGATGTTAACTGCTAAACAGTGCAAATGGCATCTCAGAGACGCTTTGCGTCAGACCGAGTGGCCATTATTTAATATACCTGACACACAGCAGAAAACCTGCACTGATATGTACTTCCTCATTGAGCTGGTGCCCGTGGACATCCATGCGCACCATCGAATGGCTTAGGCAGCCACGTGCACTCTCCTGAAGTCAGATTCTACAAGTTTATTTCACAATATACAGATATAAGCCTTTTATTTCATGTACAAGTTTAAAAATGAACAAACTAGCTTTAACAATCTGTTGAAGCCAGGGGTTATAATTTTGCTTTCTTCGTGTTTGAGGAATAATCTGCATTTTGCTAAACAGCGGTAAGTAATTGCCGTATATAAATGATAATTGGCTCTTACTGATTTGGATGATTATAAAGGTTGAGTTTTTGGATCCTGTACCTGTTTTTCAGCATAGTGAGCTCAGTAAATTATTGACCAAATGGTCATATAAATGCTTGCTTGTATACCAAAAAAAGGAGAAATGGACTTGTTAATTGTAAAATCATGCTATTTTAATGAGGATTCAATCAGAATGTTCTCTGTAGATATTTGGCACGTCCAGCATGATTTCTTGGAAATGAAGCATTTATTGTCTGTCTCTGTTTTTGCCAGTTTTGTTTCCTGGCATTTGCTGGGATTCAGACCAAAAGCAAATTCTATATGTGTTGCATCATATTAAGAAACTAGCGTCTGATTGCCTGTTTTATTGAAGAATGTGAGGCAGAGAAGATGTAAGAAAGGTGACCTGCATTTTCTCCTCTTAGGCCGAAACATTATTCATCCGTAATGAGCAATTTTGTTCACAGTCAGCATTGTTCATCATTTTATTTTGATTCATCATTTGTTTGATTTGGTGAAATGGAATCCTACTTGTAGAAGCAGATTATTGCGTTGAACTGAGTTGGACGTCCCACCGCGGGGTCCCCTGAAGGACAGCATCGGTTTTCTTTGGTTTCGTCATGCTTGCTAGAGTTCTGTTTTTTATGCCTGGGATATCCCGTGCTGAGACGCACTGTAAGTAGGCGCAGTTAAACACTCTGTGAGGAGTTAAACACACTGCGAGGAGTTACATACATTGCGAGGAGTTAAACACACTGCGAGGAGTTAAATACATTGCGAGGAGTTAAACACACTGCGAGGAGTTAAACACACT
>JAODLC010000047.1:2558796-2569832 GCA_026781145.1 Hippopotamyrus pictus
GTGGGGGGGGGGGGGGGGGTGGAATGTAAACCAAAATATGTATAACACTTTGAGCGCCAACCAAAGCAAAAGCCTGTGGCCGGTTTGGACGCCCCGAAAGCTTTGCGTTTGCTTGATTTTGCGTCGTACAATCTCCGCTGTAAATATGCACATCTTTTATATGCAAAATAAAGCCTCCTTACCTTCCACGAAATGTCCCGTCTTCTTGTCCGTTCCCTAACCTGACGATCAGACTCATTACTTATGCAGAAACGTAAGGAGCACTGTCCAATGGCGTGCTAGCTTCCGGGTCACCACTGGCTCCGGCCAGGCCTTGGAGACCCTGGGAGCGGTGACCTCTGACCCCAGAGCAACCCTCCTTAGCAGCCTGGGATTGAGAAAGATAGTGGATGGGGGGGTGGTGTAACAGCACAGCTGGTCTGTCTCCCATTTCTGTGATCCCATTATTTAAACAAACCTGGGGGGGGGTTGTTTCATTAGGAGAGAGTTAAATAGGCTTTTTACGCAGTTACACGTAAGTGCGCACATCTGGAAATATTTCGCTAGCAATCTATCTATACTCATATAGCTGGGAGTGGATCAATAAATTGGGCCTGACAGCAAGCTGGGGACGCGCACCGCAGCTACTGATGGAGGCTACGTGTGATTAGCCTACAAGCTTTACGACACGCAAACTCCCATGGGGGTCCACACTTTCATTACCTACTTTAATTAATTAGCGACTAAACACCCTGCCGACACTTGGATTCGGATTTTGTGAAAACGGCCATGGCTGGGTGGGGGGGCGGGGAGACGGCACCACTTAACGTAAATAAGAGCACTGCAGACGCAGCAGGTGCGGCTGGTGTCACAGAGCCAGACGTCTGATTAGAAAGCGAACCTGAATTCCTCAAAGCCAGCAGCTGCACACTGACTTGCAAACGCGCCGTTTTATGTATGACAGCTTGCAAGACTCCTGGTTAAAAGCAGCTGGTGGGCTACCGCCAGCGTTAGCTCGTAGCTAGAGCTAATTAGCAAGAACCCAGGGTTAGCGCATACCCAGGGTTAGCACATAGCCAGATTTACTTAGCACATACCCAGGGTTAGCGTGTTAGCAGAGTTAGAAATTACCAAGAGTTATTAAATACCCAGAGCAGTTTCCCAGAGTTATTTAACACCCAGGGGCACTGGGCCGTGTGGAATAATCTATGCAAGAAATGTAAAAAAATTTTTTGCATCTTTAGTTGCTACTGGCAATCAAGTTTAACAAGAGGAAAACAATACACAATCAGGCTTGTGATTGTGTAAAAACCATCAGTTTGAACACCTGACAAACCAGCAATGTTCCAGGGTACTGTATCTCTGTAGGCTTTCTGTGAAGCCTTGCAGCCCGCTCATCTCTGCCTGGACTTTGTGGTTCAGCATAATTACGTTATGTGGGTCAGTCTGGTTTGTCTCTGGACAGATTTCAGATCCTTGTAGTGAAAGGCAGTGGTTTGGGGAACTGCATTACACAACGGCACTCTCTCTACCAGGCTGGATCCCGCCCGAGATCGCATGGCCCTCATCTGTTCTCAGCAGGGGTGTTTTCCAATGCTGTTTTTTGCCAAGACGGAGCGAACACCCACAGCGATCCCTTTGGCTAAAGCGTGAGAGGAACCATGACCCGGTTTGGTCTGGTCACGCTTGCTTCATCACAGGACAATGGGCTCATTCTCGGTTTGCGGTGCGGAACTGTCCTTCATCCATTTAACAGGAACAAGCTGGATCTCGACCTTCACCATAGGGCTGGCGAGTCAAAAGCTTATAGTGCAGGTACAGTGTATAACGTGTGGCTTTGCCTGCTTCTTCTATTGTGTTTTCCACATTTCGGCCCCCATGAAGCTTCCCTTCACATCAGGCACCGCTAAAGTTTACTTCAGAAGGGTCTTTGGGCTGTGGGCGAAGTCTGAAGTGGTGCTGGGGAGCAGAGTTGGTGAGGGTAGCATGATGACGTGCGGGGGACTCACTGGCATTCAGGGTCTGTTGAAGGGGGGGCCCCTTCTGAATCCAGCACAAATTAGCTTTCAGATACATCTTCGTGCGGTCTTAACTGCCACGCCCACCCTCGCCTGTTCCCTGTAAGGATGCCTTCATCACTCTGCCCCCTTTTGGTCAGATTCACTCATGACAGAGTCTGAGATCTAAGAAGCCAGCACCCTGCCTCTCCACGTCACGAGCACGTTCTTTGTTAAACAGACCCAGAGTGACCAGGCATCCTTATCAAGAGAAAGAGCAATTGTCTTCTCGAAGAATCTCTCTTGGGCTCCAGATGTTTGCTTCCAGTGTGACAAAAGCGCCATCCCCCTCCAGATGTTGCACAGGCCGTCACTCTGCAGGTCGAGCTTGTTCACATTCAGATAAATGTCTCACAGTCAAGCTAGTGTGAAACCAGTCTGAAAAGGTTTTATCCAGCGCCGCAGGAGCAAATGGGCGCCAGGACAGCTAACTGGCATCCCGGCTTTGGGTACCAGTCAGCTGAGACGAGTCGCTCCTCGCCAGTCTCTGGGGTGTAAGACACTGTCACATGCCCCATTGAGTGGATCACAGCCCCAAAGGCTCAGCTGAGATTCTAAACTAATAACTAAAAAAAAAAAAAGTGAAAACAGGCCACAGATTGTCCACCGCTTAGTCTGAAACGTTTCAGTGGGCTCTGTTTGAGGTCTCTCGAAAACCCTGAGCTACTCGGGCTCTCGCTCTGCTACCCCCAACATAAGGTGTCCACTCGACTGGGTTCTGCTTCCTCTCAAACGCGCTGTGTGGTGTCCATCTCATCACATATCCTAAAGTCATAGATACCACCTCGGGGGGAAGGAGGGGGCATTCAGCAAGCTGGGACTTGGAGGGGGCAAGTACTCAACTACACCCTGTTATTAACATATCCCAGGGCGACCCAGGCCTGGAGGTAATTATCAGAGCCCACAGTGGAGGCTTCGCAAGGGTCTGGCCAGGAGACTCCTTCTCTGTTTTTCTTATGATGTAGTTCTCGGTTTAAGAGCAAGAAAAAAAAAACTCCATCTTCACAGGCTTGATAAATCTGCACTGAACTTTCTGGAAGGACTTTTTGCCGTGCTGCCGCGGGCCTGCTGATCCATCACGGTCGGCTGTCCTTCCGAACAAAACCGCTGAGAAAATGAACATACAAACCAAAGACGCACGATTTGACTGCTGACAGGATGTTATCGGGGAAAATGTCATCTCTTGCCTGACTCACGAGCTAGCGGTCGGCTGCAGGGAAGCAGCGGTCGGCTGCAGGGAAGCAGCGGTCGGCTGCAGGGAAGCAGCTTCTATGGCTTTAATGAGGAAATCCTACTTCAGGACGATCTTTAAATGTGGTCGTTCTGATATCACTTGTGGGCTTCATTAGCCCCGCAGCCAAACTACGGGACTCAAGAAATTTGGCGGCGAACCAGCCCACAAGTTTTATTTCTTTAAAATTCCATGTTGACGTTGAATCCGAAGTTCTGCCACGCTAAGCGAAGGGTAAGATTACAGGGGCCTCAGCGGCAGGGAAACTGCTAATGACGCTGGAGGTTAGCTGGCTCTCCGTTTACGTAAGTGGGCGGAAGGCGAAACGATGTCAGGAGAATAGACTTTCCGTACCTGCAGAGACTCCGAGTTTGTCCGCGAGCAACGTCGACGCGAAGGGGACGAGATCTGCTTTATCGCTGGTAAGTGTGGCGCTCATCCAGTGCAGAGATCAGATTAGAAGCAGACGTCCCACCAGGGCTGCCTGGCCTGTGAGAATATGGGAAACAGCTTCACTCCCTTGCGGTCGCCCTCCCGTCGAAGGGGGGAAAATGCAGCCGTACGGTATCAGTACACACTGCTAGGACACGAGGCGCATGCGAACCGGGCCAACTGGCAACCTGTCCCTCGCAGCGGGGGCCGTCGGACTCGCCAGGGCGAGGCTCACCAGCGTGCGGGGGGAGCGGCTGGCGATCGCCGCCCTGTACCATGTCTTCCGAGAGCCCATTCGTCAGGCTTAATTGTGGTGCTCCAGCGCTAATGGGAACCAAATGGCGATGGAACAAACAGTCGCAGACTGAGCGCCAGTATCTGTGATGATAGGAAAATGATTTCATGGGCCCTTGGGTGAGCTCAAAATCAGGGGGATTTCAGTATTTACCTGGGGGGGGAGAGGCAAAGAGGGATAAAAAACAGACACTATCAGGAAGAAAAAACACAAAGTCCGGAACTGGTTTCAATGGCGTGGCCACACTGACTCCATGGCATCCAGTAGACCATAGGCACACTCTGACCATGTCCTTTGACGTCACCTGAAATCTACATCCCGTGGAAAGTGGATCTTGTGAAAAAACATTTCTCTAATCTAGACCAAGGCAACAGGTCTCCTCTGGATCTGTGAAAGGCAAATGCCGTGGACGCTTACAAGGCAGTGAACAGACAGATTTCCCTGAAATCAACCCCTGGGAATCGTGATCAGGCGTTACATCCAAGTTCAAACAAAAAAAAAATAGTTCAGAATGACTAAATATTTTCTCATAACTTCCTGAGTAATCTGTTTCATTACATGGGTCAAGGGTCTCAACCCTGCAGTCAGCACACACATGGTGATGAGCTCAGCCTGGAATATGCCTGCACCTCATCCAGTTACAGCATGACGATAACAGCACTGAAAATCGCTCGCATGCCAAACAATGTCAAAGACGAGCATGTCCTTAATTACAGGGGTGTGCGGTGAGGCCTCCCCCGGCCAGCGCCTCCACTGTACATCGGCCTCGCATTTCTGGCCCTGAAACATCCCAAGATTCACAAGCCAGATGTTCGAGAACATCACCCCTCTCTGCCCGTGCTTTTGAAAAACAAAGCTGGAAGCTTTACTCTCCATTCAAGCCAAGTTCGCTTTTAAGCTTTTCGTCCCAACGCATCCAACATGAAACAACTATCTTTGCGATTCATGTTCTGCTCAATTTCGAATATTTCAGGAACTCTGGGCGTCGTCCTTCTGTTCAAGAACAAAAGGCAGCATGAACACCCAGATTACACTCCAATCCAAGTTTATCCAAGGAATAATATTTTTAGAGCAGTTTCATCTTTATAAAAAGACTTGACGCAAACATCCAGCCAACTACTCGAAACGGTAACATGACGACAGTGATTATTGAAATTAACGACATCAGAGTTAATTTTCAACTGTAAATTTTGTGGCACTCAAAAGTCAGAGCTCGAAAAAGCCACACTGCAGCACCGCTCAAGCCGCATAAACGCGAGCAGATGTGCTGCTTTGCGCCCCTAATCGGATTAAACCCACGTGGGCCCCGGGTTTCATCACTGCAAGGTTCCAGGGGCCAGCTGAAGCGCTTTCACGGCCTGGGGTGCCACTGACAGGGTGGGGTACCAGGCAGACATTGTGGGAGAACAAGCACCCCCAAAAATGTGGCGGATTTTAGCCAGGACCGTGTATGACACGATGTAAAAACTCACCATTAGTACAAGCTAGAGTTGCTTTCCAATGTGGCCAAATTCAAAACAGGCTTTTTCAAATTAAAATGATTTCCATCCGATATTTCTACCACGACAAATCCCAGAATCTCTAAAACCTGAAAAGCCACCGAATTTCACCAAAAATAGCCGGCAGATGGAGTGTTTCACTATGACCAGTGAGGATGGAGCCGAGTCTCTAGCTGCTGAGGTCCTGAAGGTCGCCAGAAAAGCACCTGAACGCGCACGCCTAAAAGCGCGCGCACCTGAACACGCACGCCTAAAAGCGCGCGCACCTGAACACACACGCCTAAAAGCGCGCGCACCTGAACACAAGCTCGCGGGACTCGTTAAGCCGCCGCTGAAGCCCCGTGGGCTGTAATTAGCCTCAGTCTCCATTACACTCTGCCTTTTCTAAACCGGCCCGAGATCTCCCATATTTCATCTCGACAGCTACACGGAGAATAAACATTTTGAGCAGTTTACTGTATTTATGTGTTTACGTCTACAAAAATAGGAGAAGGTCCAGAACATTCCTAGAGACCCAAGAAACAGCCGCAAATATCTTTACGTTAAGCGGGGCAGATGATGAAGAGCGGTTTGTTGGCGGGTGGCTGCCTGATTCTCCATCCCGTGAACTTTCTGCCTTCCCTAAGAGCCTCCGTCTGATCCCATCGATCTCAATAGCAGATTCTTCCACGCGTCGGCGTCTGGGTCGAGCCTCTTTGGGCCACGGTCAGCCCTTCTGCTTTTTCACTCTGCCGCCGCATGAACTGCATGCGGGTCCGAGGGGCCAGTCCTTATGGATCCGGACCGCCGCGGCAGGTCAGGAGAGCAGGTGGCAGGCGGTCAGGGAGCATCCAGCGCCTCTGGGAGGAACACGTCTGAGTTTTAAGCGCTGTTGAACATTTGAAAATTTTCTTAGTAGCTTCAAACTTCCCTCATGGAATCACTACCATGCATGAAGTGACAGTGTTTACCATTAAACTACACATTTGCATGGGCCACCTTAGATAAACATACATCTAGAAATATGCACAGCCCCCCCGCCACTGGCAAGAATCAGTCACTGCACTAGAGGGAGTGGGGGCCTCAGACACATAAGGCCGTCCATGCATGTGCACACAGGGATTCACCGACGCCCTCGGACATCTCCTTCATCAGAATGCTAACAAAACACCAGCTATGGAAGGCGACAGCCCTTCCATTGGCTGTGTGGGTAGCACTCACTAGCCAATAGCGACATCACGTGAATTATAAACAGAGTCAAAGCGCCTGGCTGAATTCTGATCCGAATATTTACACACATTTACAGTAAAATATCGTAATGCATTTAGCAGTACCATACACAGGTAGTTCATTTAAAAGCTCTGACAAAAATGACTGCTGGGCCACGGGCTGATTTCCTCACGTTATCCTTCACGAAATTCACCCAGACTTAATTCCATATGAGAAAAACAAGAATTAACACAATACACAGTTGCCCTTTAATTAAGGGCCATTTGGGTCCAATTCCGCTAATCTTGTTTAGCAGTAATTTGGCTGGCGTTAGGGATGGTAAGAAAAGGACGTGTGAACGCGTTTATGCTCTCAGAAGGGCCTGCGTGGCCCATCAGGCTAGCACGCAGGAAAGTAAAAATCCTTTCAGGGAAAAATAAAATTCAATAAAAAAATAAAGCTCTTTTAGTGGCGTGCTGTGCGTCAAATCACATAAACAGCAGAAGAAAGCAGAGGCCTAGTGCTGTGTTTCCCTTCATGCAATTAACGTCACCATCTGCAAGTGTTTTGCTACAATCTGCCTGCCAAGCTGCTGCACATTTTTTTTTTTGGGGGGGTGGTGGTCGTACAATTCCTCATTTTCAAAGTCACATGTGCTTTGGTTCAGGATTGGCACGGCTGAAGTCTGCTGCCACTATTGAAATGCAGACAATGACAACTTAAGAGATTACGAAATCGCTAAACGCCCCCATCCCACCGAACTTCCAATCAGAGGAAGAGCATGACCAAGTGTGCCAAACACGGACGAGGGGGCCCGACGGGTCAGGCCTGTGCCAGGACAGCGGTGTGCCAAGCCTGAAACAGGAAAGCAGCCCACTTTCATATAAAAATGTGGTGCAATAACATCATTCATAATTTAAAAAAAAAAAAACTCTCTAGTCTTTCACAGCAGTAATATTTCGAGGTCTGATTACATTTATGCTTTTGTTTTAGTTAGCAGATGATATTTTGTTGAGGAAGGAGGGTCAGACAGTTTTTGGAGTAACTGGGAGTTCGAGAAGGGTCTGGCTGCAGAAGGGGCCTGAGAGTGCGTGTCCTCTGTCAGGCCCCCATCCACTCTCAAGCCCCTACGTCATTTCCGTTCGAACGACAGAATCCATCTACAGAATCAATCTTGTCCCGCATATAATTCTTAAAACGCGGTACGTATGGCTTAACAGTTTAGAAATTAATCATCACATGGAAATACGCGTGTGTCGAACTCCTCTCCTTACTCCTTACCTTAAAGTCCTAAGACTAGTGCTCAGTCACATAATAAAGTCAGCCAAAGTCTGTTATACTGTATTCTGTTAGGTTTGAAAAATAAGCAGCTTTCCTTTTGCTGTATTGTGAGAAAAAAAAACATAGTTTGTATATAACTAGAATAGTAGTTTTTCTTGTAGAAATTTTAATTCTCATCGGCTCCTTAGAAAAAAATGTTAAACATTGTAAAAATATTGTATTATGGCCAGTACCAAAGCACAACTATTATATTTTTTGGCAAACGTTTATTTAAATTAGGCAATTGTACAACTATTGCAACTTCACATTATATTATTGTCTTTACAATATAAGTAATCGGCTTTTTTATTATTATTAAAAATGACTGGGGGGGGGGTAGGGGGGAGTATCAGTTCCTACCTACGCACGCGCACAAACACACCCACCCAGTTCGCGTCCATACATTCACCAGAAGTAAAACTTATCGGAAGGAACTAGAGCGCATTGAACGACCTCACTAGTCCTCCTCCGTTGCACTCGTCGCTGGGAATTGCTCATGAAGATCGCCACCGCAAGCCAATCGTCGCATGAACGTCAAACCCGTTCCGATCGTCCTTCCTGTCGCTCCCGCCGTTGTGGCGTCTTTATCTCCAGTCATGCCCGTCCCACAGCTCAATAACATTGGGCATACCTGTCACGGGAACTCACACACACCCATGCATGCGCACCTATGGTGCCACCCCCACATTAAAACAAAAATATTGCCATTTGCGGGTTTGTTTGCAACCCCCTCCCGCATAATACTTGCTTCGTATAGTCACTCCCCGAGTACAATTCCCTATTAACAACGCTATACAAACATTTGCTGACATTATTAAAGTACAATATTTCACAGCATTAATATGGCACAAGAAAATAATTATTAAAAGTACATATTAGCGATAGTCTGTCTCACAATAACAACACATACAATAGCACTATATTTATTTATACACATATGTACAACGGTATTGTTCCGGTTTGAGACGAAGGCTATCGTTTAAATGGAAATTACGTATTGGGGTTTGGGAAGACAGATTCTGTCATTTTAAAGGAAATGACGTAGGGGCTTGAGAGTGGATGGAGCCTGACAGGGCAGCCAGACACTCGTGGCTCAACAATGAAATCACTCTGCCAACATGGGGATTCAAACCCATGACCATCTGATCACAGACACACCACCCCCAAGACTGAGGGCAGTTACACATAATTAGTAATTTAAAAGCATCTGATCCTCCTTCAGGGGACTGATTACGCCTCCTAGCTGTGTACAGGCACCTTGACAACAGTCTCCGCCCATCGGCCAACTGGACATGATGCTCCAACAACAGACATGTGACCTCAGTGGCCTTTGGCTCTCCCCCGCCACACGGAGCCAGGTGGCCCTGCTCAGACTGTAACAGCTGTCCGGTGTTGGATCCGGTCATAAATTCCACGGCTGCTCCAAACTCCCTCGTACTGAATTTGAAAAACATTAAAATTTACAAAATCGCCAGTGTCCGCTGTTTCGAGCGAGTCTGCATTAAACATACACTTTAAAAATATTCCGTAACCATCATGAAAGAACGGCCCCCTTCACGGGAAAACCACCCAAAACTCATTCACCGGTGGGAGGTACTTCACTCGCAGACCCCACCTTAGGGTTTCCCAAAAACAGCATCATTTAAAAACACTGCGAATGATGTCACATGACTCACACGCGATTCTGCAGCTAGACACACGAGGCAGTGCCACCCCTCGTAAGAAACCATGTTTTTATTTACATTTAATACAACATGACATAAAACAGGTAAAACAGCTGGTCTAAAAACTAGTTTAAATCAAAACTTCAAGAGTTGTGGTCCTATTAAAAGGGCATGAAAAGGCGGGAGGAATAATGGGGGAAAGTGTCGGGGTGGGATTGAGAGCTGATTGGCCCAGGTTGAGGTAACGGGCCACATGAGGGACCATGGCATTGCCAGCCACCTTCTCGCTTGGAGGGACGGGAGACGATTTCATAAGGAAAGCCCTGGTTCTGGCCTTATTAAAACTCCAGAAGGTCCTCGAAGAGAGAATGGCAGAGAGCCGCGGACGCCGATATCCGAGTGGCGGGATTCAGGTCCAGCAGCTTGTCCAGGAGGTCATATGCGGCGTCCGGCACGCGGTCCCACCCCTTTGTGTCCGCGGTGTGCCCGGCGTCCTCGGCCAGCAAATGGCACTGTCTGGGAGGGGTCGTGGGCAGGCTAAGGTCTCTCTCTGTGTTCCCGCAGGGCCGGGTCCCCCTCAGCTTCTCGCAGAGCAGTCGGAGATCCTGGGCAGGCAGTTCACGGCTGCACAGGACGGATTTGCCTATGTGAGGAAGAAGCCCACCCCCCCCCAGCTGAGGTACACCTTTGCTCCGGATTAAACATACCCCTCCCTCATCGGAACACCATCAGGGCCCGCGGTACGGTCACGGGTCAGGAGGGGAAAGGACCACAAGCTTATCGCACAGCAGACAGCCGTGGGTCTGCCAGACCGGGGCCTCCTCTGACCAGCAGCGTCCGCAAGAAGCCAGGGGTGATTTTTTACTCCCGTTTATTACTTAAGCAGGTCTCCAAACCTCCTAAAAGGCCCCTCCTGAACCCAGCACCGCATTCATCCGGGTGCGTGTTTACGAAAGAATCATGGATCCCTGTTTAGGAATCGCAAGCATACTGAGGCGGGGGAGGCGGGGGGGCAAAGGCCACATACCGAACTTCCTAGCGGCCTGCAGGGTCTCCCGGGACCCGCGGACGGTCATGATCTGAGCCAGGGCCACCAGGTCATCGCTGGCTTTGAAGAACGGGTACCGGCAGCTGAGCAGCGACAGCAGGATCACGCCTGCCGACCACATGTCGATCGCTGGCAGGAAGAAGAGCCGACTGTCAATGCATCATGTGACCCTCCCCACCGAAAACACTTATTGGCCAAGGCTGCGACCATGACAGGCCGGCACCAGAAGCCCACGAGTGAGGAGCTTCTCCCCTCCCAGAAATCTGTGCTGTTCGCATCTCCTGCGGCTTTGGTATGCAGCGGGGGGGGGGGGGGGGGTTTGC
>JAODLC010000047.1:2569932-2580931 GCA_026781145.1 Hippopotamyrus pictus
GGGGCGGGGGGGGGGGGGGGTGGGGGGGGTTTGCATCTTTTCCTGACAAAACCAGAAAACATGGAAGTACGTGGAAATACTAAACAATACCAGCCCCAAAATAACAGGGTAGCAGAGGAAACTATAGCATGAGCCAAGGAATTTGGTGTAAATAAAGACCTAGATTATAGAAGTCACACACACACACACACACACACACACACACACACACAGTTTGTCTTTGTTGGGACTGTCCTTTCATTTCTATGGGAAAACCCCGAATCCTAAGACCAAAAAAAATATCACAAGCAGAAAACAACAGGTTTGTATCACATTGTGGGGCCATTTGGTCACATCTACATAACGCACACAGACAGGCGAACGTCAGTGTAACTAAAGGGAACCTGACAGCACAGAGCAAGAGGCGGCATGGGGGCCCCAGCAGAGAGGGGCCCTGTTCACCCTCCCCAAGCTCTCAGAGATCTAACTAAATCATTCACACGGCATCTTAAATGAAGCCCCCCCCCCCCCCCCCCGAGCAATAAACTCTGGGCGCGGTGAGCCAACCAGTCTGCTTCGTTTTAACAGCGTCGTTACACCAGCCACATTAGAAAAAGCCACAAGCCAGTTCCTGGGGGCAACTGCCTGACAGGCCAGTGCCGGAACACAGCACTGACGCTCAGGGGGGAGGAAGGGGGTGGTGTGCATAACGGATCTGATACAGGACGCCTGGTCTTACCCAGCATGCTTGAGGGGGTCACGTGCACGGCCATTGAAAGGCTGTTCTGACACGGTTGTGTCACTGCCACCCGCAAGCTGCAGTGACCCATCTGACTTGACGTAGACACCCCCCCTGCCCCTAAGAGCAACTCTGATTTATGCCGCCCTGCTTTGGCGGGCTGGATCGCCACCATGCGGAGGGGCTAGCCCCCTCCCATCCTGCCGGCCCCGGTCCACAGTGTCCATTAGGTTCCAGTGAGTGAAACTGGACCAGGCTTCTGCATGATCCAGTTCCAGAGAGGTGGCGCCATTACAGGTATTATCCTATTATGACGACGTCTTATCACCTCCAGTGTGGTGCCCCATGCGTGCCTAACGGCGATGGCGCACTGTCAGGATGCGGCAACTCAAAGGCTGCAGCGCAGTGGGCCCCCACCAGCTCGCAGTGCCGGCTTCTCTGAGACGGACGCCCCGCAGGAAAAGGAGACAGAACCTCCACAAAGAGAGCACAGCGAAAGCAGGGGAAGGGGAATCTATTACAGCAAAACAGGAAATGATCTCACTGCATTACAATCTGCGGGCAAATAAACTCCATATGTCACACAGAGCCGTGGATGCGGGAGATGCCGAATTCAAACCCAGAGCCAAAAGCTCATGTGCTGCACACGCAGGAAGCCGGCAGAGGGGGGACACACGCACGTGCGGGGGAGGGGGGGGCACTGGCAAGCTGCGTGGCTGAGGGCGCTTTACCTGTTCCTTGATTGGGGCATTTGGTGAGGACTTCGGGGGCTCGGAATCCCGGCGTTCCTGCCCTGGGGGCCACCTGTTGTTTTCTGGAGGGGCGGGGGGGGGGAGGAAGGAAAGAGAGGGGGCACATGTGTGTGTGTGTGTGTGTTTCTAAAGGTGTACATGGGGCAGAGATACGAAAGGACACAAAATAACCACACTAAAAAACAACGACACAGCCTGTAGAAAACGACGTCTGAGAAATGCTGCCACGTTGGTTTTGGTTTGGTCTGTGTAATCAGAACCTCTTAGGGACTGTTATAATAAAAGAAAAACAATATAAAATAAAGGCACAAATTATACAGAGGAACCTGGACTGGCTGCCCAGAATAATTTAATAGCAAAGCCTGAAAGGAGGTCTCTGGCCTCTTCCCGCCGTGTCGGGTTACGTAAGCGAGACGCAGAGCAGCCACGGGCCGGAAAGGCCTGGCAGGCACGGGCGACAATGCGAGGGTCTCCGACGACACGCGTGATCGGGAAGCACACATCAACACGCAGGCGCTTCGCGTGCAATTCCGCCAGCCGCAGTTTGTTGGGGGGGGGGGGGCTCTACCTGCCAGACGCCATGAGAAGAGTATGGGTTTTTTTTCCTCTCTCCTCCACTCTGCAAGCTGATCTCCTCCGGAACGTGAGCGAGAACTAAATTAACGCGAGTGGACTGGGACCAGGCGGCCGCCGGCACTCAGCGAGAAACTCCAGAATATTTATAGTGAGCGCCGTGGCTGCCGTAACCATAAATCACTCTGGGGTGTTACGCGATCAGGTCACGTGAGCTCGCCGCGCCTACCTGGACAGGCAGACGTTGCACACCCGGTCCGTCATGTAGCAGTCGCAGGTCAGACCCGGCCCAAGGCCGGTTCGGGGCCTCTGGCCGCTCACCGGCGCCCTCCCTGGCATGGCCCGGCGCTTTGACACCACCAGCTTCCTTGCCGGCACACTCTCTGTCCTGGGGGCTTTCACCAGCTGCTTGGACAGACGAACGAAGAGGCTCATATGACAGGTGACCTGTTTGGTCGTCTCGTTCTTCACTGTCAAACCAACGGATGAGAGTTCACACCTTATATCCCAAACAGGCGGTACTGGAAGGTGGTTGGGAAGACATGGAGTGGCGGGTGTCTATCCCACAATCCTCCACTCCAGCCACCAACAGTAATACTTATCAGTAAGACTACAGCCTATCAGAAACGGGACATTCTCCAGAGTAAGTGAGCGGGGCCTATCCTGGGGTAAGAACCGCATCCACGCCACACAGCACCGGCTGCCCTCCCTGTGACCCGCGGCTGGGATCATCTTTATGTTTACAGCACAGTTCCAATGACCTTCTACCAAACATCTGACAAAAAAATCCGTACATGGCTGCTAAACGCAGCAATTCCTGGGAGCCCAACACATCTGTCTTCGCTGACCGCCAGCTCTCAACGAACATTACTCTGCTTAGTGACCGACATTAATTATTAAGTCATAATGAAGAGGTCACATTTTAAAAATTTTCTGCTCAGAGTGCGCCGAACGCTTCAGACGGGCATGGGAGAGAGCAGGAAGCCACGAGTCTGGTTACCTTGACGACAGCGCCCTCACAGTGGTTGAGGCTGTTGAGGTTCCTCTCCCCAAACACAGAGCGCTGGGCCACGGCATCCTGGGGGGTGAGGGGATATGAGGGAGAGTCAGGGCTCCGGCACGCAAGAAAGCTGCACGTGCTGAGACATACAGCATAATGCAGGCAAGGTCTTACTGTGTGCGAGTGTGTCAGCGTCCCTGCCATGCACTTCCACAGGCTGCCCAGCAGAGAGCGACGGCGCACAGGGCATAAGCCTGACTTTGTGAACTCCCTCCACACCAAAGCCCCTCTTACACACATCTGTCTGGTAATGGGACCTCACAAGCATTTCATATTTTAACAGCACAGCTCTGTATGGATAACGCAATCCACCCCCCCCACCCCATACAGAAAAGACACCAGAGCAGGTGCTTATAAATCACCCCCCCTCCCTGCATTGAGGCCACAGTAGGGTAATAAACACCTCAGAGTGACGTGCCATGTGGATCTGGTGAGACGGGCCAGAACCCTCTGTGGCCAGCAGGTTTTATACATACATCTAAATATATAAATGTGCGGGTGCCAGAGGCTTTAAGTGTCCCACTTGGAGGGAGGCAGACTCGCACGGGATCTATACATCAACAACCTGTGCATAGAGGCCGCGCCAAGCAAATGGCCGATTCTTTGGATGCAGCTCCCCCTGCTGGCCAGAAGTTAGAACACCCCGTATAGCCCCTGAAAGCTATACAGCACACAAGACAAACCTCAAGGATTATCGATTAATTGCCTTGGTTAAAGTCAGCTTCTGGAGGTCCATTTAGATTTGTGAATTAATCCTTTCACTGGGCACCACGTGATTTTTAACACTGAGAGGTAACCTGAAGAAGTACCTTGCTGCGTTTAGCCTGAGCAAGAGTCAGAGACCTGCGGGCAGCAGGTACCAGGGGGGGCTGCAATGCCGGACCCGGGGTGGGGGCGGCACTCTGGGCCACCCGCTCCGCTGGGGGCCCTGGGGGTCTCTCCTGATGACTCTTCAGCTTGACCACCTTGAGCAGCTCGATCTGTGTGTCTGGTGTGCCCTGCGCCAGGCCGAAATCCACCAGAGCGTACCTGGAACAGCAAGAGTTACATCGAGTTTGGTCGAAAGGCCGAGACTGGCCATCCAGAGAAACGGCTCGGGGCCGTTCAGCTCGCACAGATGGGAGCCCGGCTTCACTCCAGGGAACTGACAAGGCCCCACCTGGGACCAGAGCCAGGGAACTCGCAGCACTCGCTGCCCTGTGGACACCAGATCACTGGGAACTTTAAGAGTGAGAATTACCCTTTCAGAAAAGACATCTGGAGCAGCAACAGCAAAGCGTGAGCATATGGTCCTTACAGTAAAGAGGCTCTCCCCTGCTTGCAGAAAAGGCTGGAAAGATGATCCAAATGGAAGCTTCATACTTATTCCATATTTAAGAAAAGGTGGTTTCTGGGATTAACTAGAATCATCTGGCTTTAACAGCACACTGACATCCACGCGAGATGGGTAAAGGAATCAATTTCCGCTGAAGGCATATCTGAGACATACGAAGCAGATTCCTCCACAAGAAGCCAAAGCTTCCCACGGTCCACATAGCGTGAAAAGTGCTTAGAGCAGAACGCCACACTCAGTAGAGAAGGCTAGACCGAGGATCATGGAGGATCTCCTCCAGGACCTGACTTCCCTGGGGCCGGTTTTAGCCCCTCAGCCCATGGGCTTCACCAGGACTAACATTATGTTTCACTCCGACCATTTGTTTATTTCTATGACGACATAGCTTACACTCGCAGGTCAGGTCGGGCCAAGGCCGGGTCGCGCTTAGACATGACGCACACAGCGATTACGGAGGGGCAAGCAGGTGGCCTGCTTTGGACAGATGTGCTCACAGACCCTCCCTACAACAAATATTTAGAGCAAGTAAGAGGTCAGTAAACAGGGCATCATTAATGGAGCACGGCCTGACGGCATGCGGGTCTGAGAAGATACAAGGATGCACTGGATGGAAGGCACTGGAACCAGGTGGCGACACACACCTCCTGTGCAGCCGGTCGTACAGGAAGTTGCTTGGCTTGATGTCGCGGTGGATGATTCCAAAATGGTGAATGTGCGCGAGGGCTTTGAGCAAGTGGAACATGTACTGCCGCACCTCTTCAAAGCTTAGGGAGCCCAAGACGTCCTGAAGAAGGAACCAGACAACAGCACCATGTCAGGCCTCGTCATCCATGTGGGTGGGGCCCCGTCATCCATGTGGGTGGGGCCCCGTCATCCATGTGGGTGGGGCCCCGTCATCCATGTGGGTGGGGCCCCGTCATCCATGTGGGTGGGGCCCTCCCACACTGTGGCACACTCACCACAAAAGCCTGATGCTCCATGTACGGCATGACGACGACCACGTGGTCATCCTTCCTGAAGCAGTAAGTCACCCCCATGACGTTCTCCTTCCCACTGCAGCAAGCAGCAAACAAGCTTCATCAAGCACGCCATAAAGACAACCGTGTTAAAAAGACCTTTCTAACTCCGAAAACAACCCACGATATGCCGTTGATATTTCACAAAGCATACACGGCGATATGCGGTATATCCAGAAACAGTACAATGTCTCACTCTTGGTGATGGTTTCTGAATAAACAAGATGTCCCAGTTTTCAGGCACTGGGACATAACTGACATCACACAAAAACACTCCTCACAAAAAATATTTTTAGATTTCTTCCATTTTATAAAGGGTGGGGGACATACTTTAGTGAGCATCATCTTAGGAGTGGACAACGGTACTAATCTTAAGCCCTTGGTTTAATCGGAATCTGTTATGAAAATAAAAATGACACTGAATTCCAAATGTGTTTTGCATATACTATATATATATATTTTTTCCCTATTTTCAAAAGGATTGAAAGCTGCTTCTAACATGGGGATGGTTTGCATGTCAAATTTAAGCCAAGGATGGTTGGATAGACTGGGGGGGGCTTCTGCAATGTAACTCGATCAGATTTTCATTTTAAACATTTTGGCTGCATATGCAATAAACTTATGAGCAAAGGGTTAAGGGGACTGTGCAGAGAGACCAGCCCAGCACTGAATGAGGTGATGACCTCATCTAAGCTTTCAAGTAATTAGCGTATATAGTGTAAAACAAGCTACAGCAGATTCCTGCATTGGGGCGCAGGCCAACTCACCCAGCAACCGTTAGGCACTGCAGCTCTGCGGCGATGCGCAGTGGGTGGCTGGTGGGAATCAGGTGCTTGAGTGCAAACTTCTCCCTGACCCCAGTATTCATCTGGGCCTCTGCCAGGTACACGGAGCTGAAAGTACCTGGTAATAAGGAACCACATCTGAAAGCCTGACGTAGCAAGCGGTAAAAGATGAGCTCTGAAGCATGCCTTCGCCAGAATCTGGCCCGAGGCCATCGAAGGAGTCCTACCCTCTCCGATCTTGTCGATGATGTGAAACACTTTGGTGAGCTGGGGTACAGCTTCGTACAGCTGCTCGATATCCATCTTCACCTCACCTGCGTTGAAGCAGCACAGTCTCCATTCAGACACAATCCTGGAAACTCCTTCCTTATAAAGTTAATTTTAGCAAAAGAAAACATTTTTTAAATCCCCCACTACTGTATTTAGTAAATATCTGAAAGTGACCTCCCTCCTCCAGTACATATTGAATATCAGCAAGTGCCCCCCCGCGTACATACTGGATATTTTGCCTTTCCTGCTTCTCTCCACCGCAGGCTGGCTCTCCAGCCCACCAGGCTCCCCACATGTCCGGTCAGTCTCTACTTCCTCCATCTGGCCGGAACAACAAAAAAGGCGGGCCGGGGTCCGATAAGAGCAGGCGGCTAAGTATCAGAGAAAATGGTGCCACTTAATAGCAGGCTGACCGAACAGGAGGGAAACGGAAGGGCAGGCCGCCTGTTGATGTGCGAATGCCGATCAGAGTGCGCTTTGAGCTGTAGACAGAAAGCCAGTCTGGGCGCTCATGTAGCCCGGTTAGCGGCTAGCCGAACTACGGGATAAAAGCGAAGCCCCCGACCAACAACCTCCGAAACACGGCACATTACAAACCATTCGCTTTGCTTGCCGCCTTTTAAATCTGCCTGTAAATTAAGCAACATCCACCTATTTCGCGGGAGGATTTAAAGTTACACAGACAAGGCGGCCATCACTCAAAAAGCCAGCAAACACACTCCATACGCCACCACTCCATGTCCTACTTTTACTTTACTCACTTTTATTGTGTACTTTGCCATTAAGCTTAAGGTTTAAGTTGAAATACTTTGATAAATCTAAAAATAATATAATAAAAGATTCCGTAGTAACTTACTGGTTTACTTCTGCCAATCTCCGCCAGCAAACTGCGCGCTAAAACATGACGTAAGAGGGACGGCCTCCACGTGATAATTAATATTCATAAGGCGTCCATTCATGAATATTCATATATGCTCCCTGACGATTATTCGTCTATCTGCGTTGCTAGGAAGATGGAAACATCAGCCATACATCTGCGTACAGAAGAGTCACTAGAGATTCATCTGTTTCCATTCCTTTTTTTCATAAATTTATTTGCAGTCTGCCACTAGCAACTTTATTTTTAAAAATCATTTCAGCACCAAACACCACAATATAAAACTATTGCAAAAATAATTAACCAAATACATTTCTGTTGAAAATACAAAAGGAAAAAGTTCTATTAAACAAACATCATATTCATTGAAAAACAAATGAAATCCCTAAAATATTCCATCAAATATTCCAATGAATGCTTCCATTTCAGAGGAGCAGTCTTCTGCTTGAAGCCTGTAATCAATCACAGGCGTACTGTAAGCACAGCAGTAATAAAATAGCTCTTTTTCTCATTAGATTGAACAGAAAAATAGACTTGTAAATGTCACTGCACTCACTGTATGGACAAAAGTATTGGGACCCATACACCCATAGGCACTTGTATGACATCCCATTCTTTAAATCCACAGGCTTCAATATGGAGTTGGTCACCCTCTTTGCAGCTATAACAGCTGCCACTCTCCTGGGTGAGGCTTTCCACCAGATTTCGGAGTGTGTCTGTGGGAATTTTCATTCATTCATCCAGAAGAGCATTTGTGAGGTCAGGCACTGATGTTCGACGTGAAGGCCTGGCTCACGATCTCTGTTCTAGTTCATTCCAAAAGTTTTTGATGGGGTTGAGGTCTGTGTGGAGCAGTCAAGTTCTTCCACACTAAACACACCCAACTATGTCTTCATGAACGTCAGTACTCGGTGACCCAACTCTCTCACTTTACGTGGTCTGCAGCTTCATGGCTGAGTTTGTGTTGTTCCGAAGTGCTTCTACTTTGCAATAATACCACTTACAGTTGAATGTGAATGTGAAATTTCTGGGAAGAAATTTCACAAACTGACTTATTGCAAAGGTAGCATCCTATAACGCTTGAATTCACTGAGCTCTTCAGAACGACCCATTCTGTCTGTAAACCTGTCTGCATGGATAGGTGCTTGAATTTATACACCTGTGACAGAGGATCTGAGTGAAACACCTGAATTCATTGATTAAGAGGTGCATCCCAATACTTTTGTCCGTGTATTCTATATACTTTACACAGACATTTCAGAACATCTCCTACCTGCCAATTTTATCTGTTGCTTTTTCTGGGACACTGGGCTTGGCAAAAAAGTCAAACTTTGTACATGGTGCAGTCAGGTTGAATCCACCATGTTTTGGAGGAAAAGACACATTATTCCCATGCATTTCTGTGGATGATTTCTACAGAAGAAAAAAAATAATCAGTTTCCAATCTTATATCCTTAGAAAGGTACAAATTTCACATGCTAGGATGTGGTCACCTCTATGTTTTCAAATGACAGTGTAATCTCAATTAGAGCGGCAAAATTTCCACCAATTGAAAGCTTGCAGTTTAAATGAAACCATCTCCACATCATTACTGATATACACCCTAGTACCAAGCTCGATAGCTAGAGTAACTCATCCAGCCGGGGCTTGGGAACACAGAGTGACTTTACAGCCATGTACACAGTTTTATGTGACTCACGGTGTCTTCATCAGCAAGGCCGTGGAAGTCACATGGTTTGGGAGATGGAGAGAGAGGAGGCGCACACACGGATGGCATGGGGCAGCTGGCTGCAGTTGAGCTTCTGAATGAAACACGTGATTTTTTAAAAGCATTTTAAAACGGGTAAATGCGATTTAGTGCATACTACAACTCAAGAGACAAACATGAAAAGCAGTACACCAACCCCAGTGCTTAAAACTGTCAGACACTCTTTGTTGTTTATCTGATTTTTTTTTTTTTATTATTTGATTATTAGTGGAAAACTGTCCTGCTAAACTGTGCAGCTCTTATCGTGCAGGTAGTGATTTGTTTTAATTGGTTAGCTTACCCAGGCAATCTGTCATCCTGTAAGATAGATTCCAGTTGATCGTTGCAAGGAGAGAAGCTTGCTGAAGGGATAGTTCATTATGCATTCAGTGATAATTCAGTCATTATATATTCAGTGTGAAAAAACAGTGAAAGACAAACCAAGTTGTTTCTGTTAAGATTGGCATTTTATAGAAAAGAGATGATGGTAAATTCACTCCCATTTGTAAATAGTATAACACTATTGAGTTGGTTTAACACATCCAGAGAGAATACCTCCTGGCCCTTCATGGTCTTTCTCTTGTGTTGACGATTCTGAAATCTCACTGGCGTGCACTAAATTCTCATCGTCAAAATCACCCCAGTCGTCTATTCCCAAATCAAAGTTCACATCCAGGATATCAGAAGGGAAGTGGTCACTGTCGTGTGTGGGACCTGCTTCTGGTATGTTGAAACCACAGTGCATTTGGCTTTGATGGGTAAGAACCAAATCCTCACTGCCGGAGTCAGATCGCTCGCACACTAAAACATCTGAAATATAAGAAAATACATAAACGTGTGTCATAAGTTTACTGTAAGTTATTTTCAAGAAAGAGAGTAAGTATTAGTGTTGGTGAGGCAGTAAGGAAATGACTCGGGCCCAAGTCAGTAAGGCAGGCTGTACCCTCAGCAGTGCTGCTGACTGACTGGTTCTTTCCAGCTTCACCTGTCCAGGGACATGTGCCACCCAGAGACGTGCTGAGGTCTGCAGGGTTGCAAAACAGAGGAGATCTGAAAGTTGGGAATGGCTGCTTAATTCTCAGCAAATGAGCGTCCATGGGAAATGGCAACCAGGGCTGCTGTGATGGGATCATTTTGATTCTTTAACACGTCATTTGCTATGGCTGTAAGTTCTCTCGCCATCTGGTGATCCCTCAAGCGAGACCACGAAAAACTGCTTTTCAAGGCTGCACATACTGTCAGAATAAGCAGCTCCTTTCCACATCTCCATGGAGCTTCCAAAGTCCTCTATGGATTCCACAAATTTTACTCGTGCATGAGGATTATAATAGTTTCCTTCGTACCTCAAAAAAAAAATCGGACAGATAAACAATTTATTTAATGCCCTAATGTAACTCTAACCCATCACAAGTACTACGACTAGGATCCTAAATGAAGATGTATACACAGACTATGATGATAAGAAATCTCTCATTTATTCCCTGATAATTTACCAGGTTCACACAAAATAACAAGACTTCCTTACAGTATAACAACTAGTTGAGAAGAATGTTTTTGGTACCAATGTCTACCTTGATGCAGCAGCGAGGGTGTCCTTGGGACAGTATGCAAAATGCTGAATGCCCACAGCGGGCTCCTCGGACATCCTCATCTAGTGGAGGAAAGTGCATTTGAAAAGGCCTTTGTTATTGTAGGAGGTTAGGACAGTGGTTCCCAAACTTTCTCTGCAGGGCCCCCCTTTTCTAGATAGGAACATTATTGAGCCCCCCATTCAAACTACACAGGTTCAGGTTCAAACTTTTTTTGAAATACAACTCCCTTTTCTAATAGAGTGAAACAAATGCAATTACAAAATACAAATGGTGCAA
>JAODLC010000047.1:2581031-2600377 GCA_026781145.1 Hippopotamyrus pictus
ATCGCCCAGTTTGTGAAGAGATTATTTTGCCCCTGAGGCTATTCCATTGGTGCGCCCCCCAGTTTGGGAACCACTGGGTTAGGAGGACACTTGGAAATTCCTGAGCATTTCCTATTTTTCACCTCTAGGGGTCAGCAACATATCTCCATCTATCTGCAAAGCTTCCATTTTCTAAAGGACTCTTAAGGATAGCTCAGTATGACTGTACTGTCTCCAACTGCAAAAAATATTTGTTTTGCACTTTGACACACAGAAGAAATGTCCCCAAGATGCACAAGCTGAAGAAAACATGTTAACAAGCGCCAAAATCCTGAGCCCCCCAAGCCAATTCAGATGGAATACCGCCAAGGAGCATGAGATCTGAGCAGCAGTCAGGGCAGTTTACGCTCCAGCAGTACCTCAGCCGGAAAGGCAGGACTGCACTGACAAGTCATTCTGGGGTGAAGTGACATTCCGCAGCCCACTGCTGGATACCACTCAGCCTTACGCGCCTTGAGACGTTTCACCGGGGTATCCGTCAGGGTTTCAGTCCTGTTTCTGAGATCCCTGAGGTAGGAAGAAATGCCAGAGCCGCGGTCTGTGGTCCTCTTCAGCAGCCCCCCCACACCAACCTTACCTGAAGGACAGACATGTATCGCTGCAACAAAAAAGCACTAAAATGAGAGTTTACAAAGTGACTGATGTGTTACGTAACAGGAGTGTACCTATCACCCTAGTAGCCACTCCTGCAAGGGAAGGTAACATTTTCAGTTACATTAAGTCGTCACTTTTCAACTACTTACAACAGTCATGTCCGCATTGCTCCTTATTTTTACAAAAATGGTTACACCGTCTTCTTCCTGAATCTGGGTTGACATTCTCTTTTAAACCTTTATCTGAAAAGGAGACCATTTGTAATTATGAAAGTGAAATCGTAAAACTGTCAATCGTGTTGCAGAACATGGATGGATGAATGATGGATGGATGAGATTGTAAATAAGGTCACATGACACATATCTTAAGGTATGCTGTCCTACCCCTAACATACCTTTGGTTTTTTGGCTAACTGTCTTCTGAGCTCCTTGGGCTGAGCTCAGTGCTTCCTGCAGTTTGCTCTGTACAGCATGGGCTTTGACCTGCATGTTCTCTGAACCAGTACTTCCAGCACCGAACCTTTTTGCTCCAGAATAGAAAACACTGTACTTCTGCTGAATGTCAAATCCAACTTCAAGATAAGAAATGAATGCAATTAAGAGTCAAACTGATTAACATGACATATCGGGACTGTGCCAACAAAATGGTGTGAATGCAGAATAGTGTGAATACAAAAGTCCTTCCTGTGAATTAAGATTAGTGTGGACTCATTACTCGCGTTTCCTTCGGCCCTGAATAGAAGTGATTCTGTGCGGATTAAGACTGGGTAAGAAACCCTGTGCTGCCTGACAGTACCTTTCCCCGAGAACACGTCTTTCTTCAAGTTTTTTTTCTAGTAGGGTGCTGATTATTTTGCGTTATGAATTATATTTTCACTAGCTGTAACTGAATATTAAAATATCTGTCAGAAAAAAAATGATTTAAAAATAATAATGTTATCCCAACTTGTCAATGGAATTGTCTCAATGAAGTAAACTAAGAGGTATTTTATCTGGCATGAAAAAACACAACTCTCAAAATTCAGAGACAGACTATTAGATGCAGAGATTCTGAACAGTGATGTGGACCTAAGATGAGTTGGTACTCTGCCAACTGGCACACTGCTAACAATGCTAATTGAATCAGTGACCACAAATGTACAAAAGCATTTCCCTTCTTCTCTAGTTGTTATGTCATTAGTCTATAATGTCAGAAGACATGAATCACTGAAGGCCACACCCACCGAACTCTGAGCTAATCAGATTCACACTGAGTTCCTCTCCCTTGGGTGCTCTTGTGACTTCAATTTTCCTTGACCAGCTCCCTGTCTTCAGCAACAGAAAATCGCTGCAAGGGAAAACACAGACCGCTATTTTGTCCATATCCGGCTGTGCGCACAGGACAGAGAAAAACCAACAGTGAAGGAAAGCTGAGATGGGAACGCAGCCCTTACGTTATTTTCTGAATGAACACCACACTGTTGTCGCAGTCCCCTATAATTAGGGTGACAAAATGATGGTTTGGTGCCGTTCTCTTGTTCTTCAGCTGCTCGTAGTTTTTTAAGTGTACAGTCACAACGATTTCTGCAGTTGAAAAACTGTACCTTGAAATCTATGAAGTGCAAATAAAATATTTAATCAGACATTCATGTGACACAACTGTTAATCTGTTTGTGTGAATGAGTGCCACATTGACATCACTATCAGACTGTTTGACAGGAGAGCTGATAATGGCTGCTCACAGGGCTTCTAATTGGTTCAGCAAGAAAAGGTGACCACCCTGCATTGAAGTGGAGGCTGTGAGCCAAAACAACTCAACTGGCATTATACTGTCCTGGGGTCGGGTTAATATTGCTAGGGTGTCGAAATAACCGCCCCCTGAAAACTCACAAGCTGCCTGCATGTTCAGAACATCACTGACAGGTATGGAGGGTGCCGTGTGTGGCCAAACCTGACACAGATTAAATAATGACATTGTGACGAGAGTGACTGTGGCATTGCTTGGTGAACACTACGCCTGTGCTAGTGTGTTTTTGAATCTACAAAGCACAAACAAAACAACCAGACTTAGCAAAATTAGTAATCACCCCCATCTTACCAGCATAAAAAAGGATTGCTATTAATTCTCATTCTGTTGTTTCAAAATGTTTTTGAAAATAGGTCAGCACTTATTACCTGTTCCAAACCGACTTCATATTTAGGAAGATGGATGACTGCTTCCCTGATCTGGTTTCCAAAAGGAGGGTGCCTGTTGACAATCTGGAGAGCATTATATTAGCCTTGCAGGAGGTCGGTTTCATTTAGGGCACCAAGAGAATAAGCTTGGATGTGATTCGCTAACGAGCTCCACGTACCAGCTCCAGCTCTCTGGGGTTAGTCTCCTCTATCTTCTGGAACGTAGTCAGGCCAGCATTCACCATCGCTGTGGACAGCATTAAACCTGACAGGAAAAGGCACTGTCAGCTGAATGTAGCTAATCCGGCCTGAAATCAGGTCTGGGATTGACAAAAGCCACATTTTGACCTGGCCATGACCCAGGTGGAGGTGACATCGTAAATAAGAGTAGTAACCATGTAACTGCAACTGGCTAAAAGCCCCTTTATGTTCTGTTAAGGCACTGAAGTCACGTGGCCCTTTAATGGGCATAGATGGTCTAAATCGATAACAGAGGCACAAGAGCTCCTCTGTTCTGTTACATGTATATTTTTGGCAAAGCAGTCCAGCTACAGGCTATTTTTTGTCAGTAATAAAGTGTTTTTATTGACTGTGCAGATTGTCCAGTTATGGAACAGGGCAATAAGTGTTACAGGTTTGCATTAAACTCATTCCCCTTGAGTTTTTGTTCTGGCACGACATCTGGAGTTGCATGCATCGGAGCCAATCTATTATTGTTTGTATCTCAAAGGGAACCAGAGGGCCTCCTCACTGTGAAGTCTGCTCCAGCCAAAGCCCGTCCTCGGCTCTCTGACTGAAATACACCCACCTATCTTCTCCAGCTGCTTTGAGACGAATGGCGAATTCTCCCACAGCCTGGCCCGGAAGCACTTGGCCAAAATTAGAGAGTTGAGCAGTGCCGTGAACTTCCTCCTGGGGTGCTGGGTGAGGTACTCTGACAAACCTGGTCCAACACAAGCCGATGAGTGACCTATTACGATTGAAGTTGTTGTGAACTAGCTCACTGTTCCTGGGATGAGATACAGTTCAGTGATAATGATTCTGTTGCTGCCCCAGCTGAGTGTTCCAGGACATTCCGTACTGCCACCCTGCAAGTCTCCATTCCATCTTATTCTCAGGTGGTTGCTGTTTTACGGTTTAAAGGCAGGAGGCATTAGGAACAGACTGTGCAGCGCGAGCCAAGCTAACAGGAACAATGCCGATATTACTGACTGAGAAAAGGAAGAAGAAAAAAATGCATTACATTTGGTCATGCGAATTCCAATTCGGAATATCTTTCCAGTATCCTGGGTGAGTCCAAACTCCTGAGTCGGGATGCAGCCAAGGTGAGCTTGTATCAGGCTATGAAAATACAAGGGGACTTACAAAGGATTCAGCACGCAAAAGGCAAACAGAAAATGCTCACTGGACTATGTAGTTTCTGCGTATTCCTGAGGAAAATGATGGTTCTGCACAATAGAGGCACCAAAACTGAAACACATTTATAACTGATTCTATCAGTATGCCAGTTCCTTCCTGTTTGCATTTATTTCTAAAAAAATGAGGCACGATGGAGCATATTAGTATCAGTGGAGTCTGTTGGAAAATACACAACCTAAAAACTATCATCCGAAAGCTAATTATTAAAAATCTTTTGTGACATTTCTTTGAAAATCTTGTTGGAAATTCCATCACTGCGTAAAATAAATACGAAGGTTCCATAAATCACATTCAGTCAGGAAAGTGGTGAGAAATATTATCGAAGAATACCTGCAAAAAAAAAAAACTGCACAGAAATATGCATGTGCTGAAAGAATGTGTTTGCGGAGCGTTTATGGGGGTCTGTGCGACATACCAGTTGACTTTCATTTCCCTGTTTTTAATCTTTCCTTCCATCGGAAATCTGAAAACACAGAAAACAAGCACGACTATGGCTAACAGGATTTATACCTGCAGTCTTTTCCAGAAAAATGCACTTTCCGCTACGCTCCGACCTGATCGTTATCCTGTGTTTATCCTTGTTCAGAGTATTCAGAGTTCGCTTTTCATTCATCCTGAGCTGCACATCATTGAACTCCTTGCCTTTGGATATGACCTTGATCTTGTTATGAAAAGGCATGTCGTCAGTTTGGGGGCTCTTTTAATCAGTAAATGCTGCAATAACAAGTCAAAATGCAAGAGGCTTGGAAACATCACCCACCAGCTCAGGCAGCGATTCCGTCCCGCACACCGAACTGAAATGCTTCATGGTGTCAAATGCTATACAGTACCTGGCCATCAGCCTACCTGCCTCTGCAGGATGAGAGGGACCAAACCTGTGTTCCTATTCACTGGCTCCTCATTTCAGCAAATAAAATACCACATAAATAAACCGAGCTGCAGTCACAGCAGGGTAATCTGGATTTTCTGGACTTGACAACACATCAGTAAGAAATACGGACGCAGCAGTATCACGAGAGACATCTTACACATGCCGACACGTTTCCTGACACAGAAATGGCGCTTTACCAGTGGGTTTAAAATTTATGTCCTCGTCCATAGTGATCAGGCATATTTCAGCCAGTGAGTTTATATTCTTAAGACAGAGCTCTGAAAAGATAAGAAGATTGGTCTGATTTATAATGACCTGCTTAAAACCACTTTCCAAGAACATTCCACTACCTTTCAGGGATTATTGTATACCTTGCAGTCTTGTTTCAATTCCAACTCTGTCCAGGCTTGACGTGAAACCTTCAGATAAATCGTTGTAAAATGAGGGAAACAGCACATGTTAATATGTGTCTGTTCCATGTGGATGGAGAGTGCATGCAGGTGAGTGCTTTCTGCCAGGAGTCCGACACGCTTACCGTAATAGCTGGGGTTCTTCAGTGCTCGAATGTACAGGAAGGTGGAACGAATCCAGTCTAGAGCCACATTCACGTCAGAGATGGTGTGAAGGACTATCTCTGCATTCAGGTGTTCCACGAGGTGTTTGTGTAAGCTGGAGGGCACATAAGAAAGGTCAAGTGTCCATGAATAAAGAGACGCGTACATGCATTCAAATGCAGGCCTTATTTTATCATTTCATTCTCTGTATTTTATTGCTGTAATCTTTATTTCTGATCGAACAGGTACAAAGTGATTCTTTTTAACGAGCAAGCAGTGCCTTACCTGCTCTCAATGGTTTCGGACCCACTCACTAGCTTCAGGTATTTTGCTTTTGTCTGGGACCTAGTCATGATCACTGCTGTCGCGGTCGTGTCAAACTAGAACATAAAGCACATTTCCCACATGCAGTCGAAAGTACACGGCAAGCCGGTGGTGCCTCTCAGGTGGCTGCGCCTTGCAGGCACTCCTCAGGTGCCGTGAGGAGCATGCACGGCCTCTGGGTGTAGGCCAGCGTGCGACTGCGTACCTGGGGTCGGCCAGCCCGGCCAATCATCTGCAGGATGTCCATCTCGCTGTATTCCTCACAGGAACCACCGACGTAGTGCATCGTGGACTTGATCACCACCAGGTGAGCGGGTAGGTTCACTCCCATTGCTAAAGTACTGGTTGTAACTGGGTGAAATAAATAAAACTGATCTGTTCTGCCCATTACATAGTACTTCAGTCTGTTTGTATCCAAGAGCGTACACTTGAGGATATTAAATCCTTTTTTAAATTAAATTTTCCATACAAAACAACATAAATCACTGTTTTAACCTAAATCATGTTTAAGTATCTAAACTGTAAAAACAGAGATTACACAATATCATTTGTATTCGATTCACTTCTTGGTGTATAAATGAATATGCCTTGATGGCTCTGCTCTGAGAGAGAGTTTATCATAGTAAAAATCCAAAATACGTGTTTAACTCACAGAAAGACAAAGGCATACTCGGAGGTGATTTAAAGCCTGCATCTTGTCTATTTTTTATCATTCTCCTGTCTAACAGCTAGGTTAAGAATAAGTTAAGGTTAAAACCTGTCATGGTACCAAACTCTTCACAAATTATTGATAGTTTCAAGAAATGAAAGGAGGCTTCGAAGACCCAAGGTGACACTCACAGAGTACCGGTAGGTCTCCAGCAGTGAACACATCTTCGATTATCTTCCGGTCAGAAACGTCTATCCCGGCATGATGAAAACCAACCCCGTGCGTTATCAGATCTGGAACAAGAAAAACATCTAGAGGTCACTTATGAAATATTAATATCACAAAGAAAGTTTCAGAAGCACTTCCATATGCACTTATGGGCAGACACACATGAATGCTGTGGGGGAGGGAGGTACCAGGGATACCTTTGAGTTTGGAATCAAGAAGGGAGTTTGCATATTTCATCAGCCTGCAAAATGAGAACAATAGCCCATAAGAAAAAACAAGAGGACTTTCCTGGAAGAATAAACAGGTTGGAGATGTTGTGCACCTTCAAAAGCTCAACGAGTCCACAATCCACAAAGGGCAGGTGTGTATGCAGGTTTTTTGGATAACCTTTAGGTCAGCTGTTCAAACCCAGGTGTGAGGATTCTTCAGCCAATCAGTCCTCTAATTAGTAATCTAATTAGGGAGTTGCAGCAAAAACCCGCATCCCTTTCTGGATAAGATTGCCCACCCCTGAGCTAGAGGATGTGTATAACATTTTAGAAAAAATCACTCAATCAGATAAATCACTCAGTCTAAATGTCTTTTACGTTTCATGGATTCAGACCAGTAAGAAATGCTTTATACATGATGCAACCAGGACTATGATCTTGCTATGGAGTGGGGATTAAAGAATAAATGTACAAGAGCCGAATGACCTCTGCTTCTGTTCCGCGCTCATGATAAAGCGGGCGTCTTTTGCCAGCACAGACGCAGATTGCTGCACACCTTTCCTCGTGGAGCAGAACTGCACAGAAACAAGCAGGGAGAATGTCAGCTGATTTCCAGGCATCTGAATCAAAGCCTGGGATTCGGAGATGCCCGCAGTCACCACAAGCGTGGGCTTCTGGTCCGAGTACGTCTGGATGATGTTCGCCATCTTGTAGTTGAGGGACAGGTCGAACTTGAAGTCTGTCTGATTGGTGCCACATGGGAAGCCAAGCACCAGCTTCCTGAGATTCACTGGCCTGTGGCTCTCATCTAGCTGCAGGCAGGAGGCTGGTCCCAAGGCGTCCGAGAGCCATTCGGCGACCTGAGGGCACAGCTGGTGTTAGCACCAACTGAACATCAGAATATCACACCCAGACAATGTCCCCTTCCATCTGTTCTGCCATCTGAACAACGGCTCACGTCGGCAATGTTCGGAATGGTAGCGGACACGGCCACGAATCTCGTGGGAAGACGCGACTGGGGGTCGCCTCCGTCGCGATAGGCATTCATCGTTTTCATTCGGCTGACGACAACCTCCAGGGTTGCGCCGCGAGTTGAGTCTTTCACCACGTGGATCTGGAGATGGTTCATAAATATGTACCACATGCCAAACATACAGTGAAACATATGCTTCGTTTGAAGAGAGAAGATATTAAAAATGGAGCAGGTCGCTGCAGGGGAACTTCTGACCTCATCTATGAGAAACAACTTGACCAGCTGCACTGGGCTGCTAAGCCTCCACTTCCTTGTCATACTGTCCCACTTTTCCTTGAAGGTGAGAAGAAAGACAGAGATACAAGTCAAAGGGAACCAGGTGCACGCAGTGGTCAGCGTGCCCAGACCAGCGGTGTTTGTGTAGTCTAAACCCACACAGCACCAACTTGAAAGCCTGGCCTACCGGTGTGGTCATGATGATGTGGGCGTCCTGAACCTCAAAGAAGTCATCGATTTCTGTGTCACCGGTCAGTTCTTTGCAGTTGAGCCCGAGAGGCCCGAATTTCTGCCTCCAATTTTCGTAACACTGGCTGCAAAGGGCTTTAATTGGTGCCACTGCAAGCATATAACACAGAGCAAGGGCACAGTCAAGCTACTTCTTCAATCAGTGGGTCAATGAAGCAATTCAAGCTCTAGGAAACATAAAGGCAGCTGGCAAAAGATTACCACTCTGAAAAAAAAAAACAGCTAAAATCACAGCACATCTCAGAGGGCAATAATGAAAACAAGTTTAAAAAGTGAGCCTTGTTTACCAAACCTGCACTCTGAAAAGTTCATCTTCACTGTGCCAGAAGCATGGATGTTTGACCGCGAATGGAGCGCTAACCCAGAGGTTGTGTTCTAACGATCAAACGAGAGAAACACCCTTGTGGCCTTCCTTTAATAACTGTGAACGACCAATACTTACTGTACACAACTTTAACAGAGTGCCAGGGAGCGGGAACCTCCATCAGCAATCGAATAATTGCCAATTCAAAAAGCACTGTTTTTCCAGAGCCAGTGGGAGCACAGGCCACAAAATTTTTACTGGTGTAAAGGATCTGTAAAACAGATCCTTTTATTATATTTGCATGTTATTCATCTGAATTAGAACCACTGAACTGAATTAATTTAACAGATAACAAGCATGAGTATGGGAGAGATTCACCCACTTACATCATCCAGGGCTTTCGACTGCACATAATTAAAGTAAGGGAACTCTTTGAAGACGGATCTGAACTGTGCAGCTTTGCAAGTCATATCAAGGCCTTTGTGTTTTAACATTTTCCCTTTAGTGAAATAGGCTGTCCGAGAAAAATAAAATTGCAATTATCTGGCTTAGTGATCCTTCTCGTTTTTAAAATGTATATACCTGTAAAGTGTTTTGGATGAAATACATAGTTCAATAAAATGTATATTATTATTCTTATTTTGCAATAATAATAATAATAACGATAATGAACACAATAAGAAACCAATTTTGCATACAATTCACATACAATTAGGCTATGCCTTAAAATCTCAGTGGTATGCATCCTCCATTCTGACCAATGACAAACACGGGTCATTCACGCCATTACCCACAAAGGGATACGCCGTCCCGACACGTCACGTTTAATCTATCAGACAAATAATAGCCACCCCTTTAACAATGCATGAGCACGCTGACACTGGCTGGCGGCATGCAGGGAGCCACCTGAGCACTCGAGAGCTTTACGTATGTTAACCTGAAGCACAGAGGGACAGATAACTACTCTGGGAAGCCGCCACTGAGGCTCATCGCGATCAGCGCAGGGGAATTAAGATGGCAGAAGGATACGGATTTCGGTGACGGAGCGGAGGACTCCCGGCCCAGATCCACCTGAAAAGAAGGAGTCGTTAATAAATCATCCCTCATCTAATGAGGTGCAGCTCTGTAGAATATATTAGCACTAATCTTCCGCAGTACCTGACCTGGCATATTCTACAAGGACTAAAGCGCTGTATATTATCTGTTGACCCTGCTCATGCCTCTGCTGATTAATTGATATAAAACCCAAACATCAAAGCACATCTAAAACGATGTAACAATGTCCATATCATATTGACTAGCTGACAAAAATGAATTTTCATGGTACAAACAGTTAAGCAGCCAGTGTCTGCCACCTGGTGGCCTCAATGGGGACTGTCGACCAGGCCACAATCTGTTTAATCTGTTTACTTTGAGTAAAGTCATCCCTTTAAACCACTCAAATGTGAACGTGGCATTTTTAGGTACAAAAAATGTATACGTTTTGTACATTCTGATGAGACTGTTGAGAGATATAAGAAGGTATAAGAATTAGGACAGGCTGTCAAAAAAGCGATGAGTTACTTTATGTCTAGGCCTTTGCTTGGTCACTGATACACTGGGGAGGGACCTGCTGATGAGCGTCCCCTTCAAAACAGACTTCCTTTGCAGTCGCTTGAAAGTGTACCCGTTTACAGTTAAAACAGGAAGAGTGTTCTGTCAGTGTCAGGAAGTGGCCAGCACAAAGGGATACCACACGTCACCTCGGCTGAGACGGGTCACGGAGGTGTAGAAGTGGCTGGCAAAAGGGAGGCATGTTACTAGTTTCACACATTACCAAGATAAGAGATTAAATTACGGTCTCCAAAAACAGAAAATGAAAGACATCTTTGTCCAGGTAGACCATGGCAATCAATGAATGACAATAAAAGATCTAGAATATGTTGTTAATTTAAACAGAATTATATGGACATGACCCATTTCAACTGACTCACGTTTATAAACCAGCTTAATAGTCTTAGCTGTGAGAGGGTTAGAGGCCCTTCTGAAAAATGTAATACTGGAATTTTAAAAAGGGGTTATGCATATTCAGTCTTTAATAATGCTTTAGCGGTCCAGCAATCCACATAAAAGACAACGACTGTTAAATGAATTTCTGTCTTGAGTAGTTTTACAGGCAAATCTCCCCAGGTGAAATCCTGAACTTTGTTGTGCCCAGGATTTAAACTTCTGGTTTTGAGCCCCTTGCTGAACTGACTGCTCTATAACGATGTGCTTTCCTCTGAAGTTCCCGTACAGAGAGCTCGAGGCAGCAGCTCAGCGTGCGCGATGCGAGATCGGAAAAGATGGGCGAAGTCAGAAACGAAGAAAAATAGCCTGCAGTGCCCTAAGGTATAAAATAAATTGCAGTGGATGACTAGGAGCACAAGACACAAACGGCATAATAGATCATCTAAGATCTTGTAGCCTTTCAGGAGGCCGAAATCAAACTCTGCTGCACACGCATGACAGGCCATTAAAAGAATAATTTCATGCTCTAAGAACAGAAATCCGATGTCATATCTGATTTCTCAAAAAAGAAATAGAAAACAAAAAGAAAGACATTCATCCTGTGTTGTGTAAGATGCTCACGGCTGGAATGAGCACACTGCCCGGCAGACTCACCTTGACCTTGTATATTGAGCGACTGGGGATTAAATGGAAGGATATGAACTTTTTGTATGGTTCGATCACACTCTGACGAAGGTGGGCCGCCTGCACCGGGCACATATGAACTTGTGAAAGGAGTCATGGAGAAACTAGCAGTTGGTGTCATGAATGGATTTTCTGCCGCCTTAGAAACTTGGCCAGTGGTAGCATCATCGGTGCCGGCCTCTTTCGGACATGGCGCACTGCTCAAATGACCGCTGGGCTCTGCAGCCACCTTAGGTGGAGGTTTAAATGGCCTGAAAAATGAATTTAGATCAATGTTATCCAATCCGCCGCTTGAGGAGCCGCAGACAACGTGGACTGGCTGTGGGTCCCTGAGGACCGGGTTGGGAAACATCGATTTAAATAAGAATGTCTGAAAACGTACAGCTATGTATACAGATACAAATTTCAGGATGAAGTACCTAGAAATAGCTGCATGCAAATCAAATGACTGTATGCTTCTATGAGCTACTCCAAAGACTTAAGCACAGCATCACAAAAACCATCATGTGCATATTACCAGCATTACGTTCCCACACAACAAAACATGCACACTTATGACAGAAGACAAACTATACCTTCTCCCGAGCTGAGAGATATCCCTATTGTTTTGGCTAAACAAAGAGGTGAAAGTTTGCTTTTCCAGCAGATATTCTGAGAATTGTGATGTGTTAGCGCTGACCAGGAGACTCTGAGATTGTGTGCACCTGTCAGCCATCAACACACGGGGCCCTTCTTGTTCAGGTAATTCAACTGGTGCTCCGAGATTCAGAAACTGCCCTTTTTGTGAGGAAAAACATCTATCCCCACCAGCTTTTTTCAAAGGAGGCAGGAATTTCTTTGACTTCTGATAAGAGCCTGTGAAAAGGAGAATCAGTTTGGACTTGAGATTTCAACCAATGCTGTGAATGACTTTCAGCAGCTCGATGAACTTCAATTTCATAAAGTACAGAGTATAAGCTTCACCTACGGCTATTCCGTGGTAGTGTGCAAAAGATTCAAGTTTCTGAGCACAAAATATCGATTCTGGGACAAAGTACACTGTAGCAGATTAGATCCAGATGCAACTTATTCACAGATGAGCAGTATATATAACAGCAGCCTTCATATAACAACTGTCTCCAATGCACTGCTTTACCTATAAGATCATGATTATCCTGCTCTATCCTGGAACTTGCACAGTGTCAGAGTACAACTTGGATGGACTACATGACCAACAGAGGACACAAATACTTTTTGACACCAAGGTCTTCGTACCAGCAGAGGACGAAAGACCATACAAACCTGATAAAAACACAGCATGTACTCTGCCAGATCTGCTAGATCTGAACCCTCTCTCTAGGAGATATGAAGTCACAACCTTCTCCACTGAATGACTGTCATATCTCAGGTGTACCATGATTATAATTAATGTAGTAAAATTCTAAACTATGTATTCACATTTTCATTAATAGATTAGAGTGCTTTGATTTACAATTTAATAGTTTAAGGTTAAGGGTGCTTAATCCCATAAAATATAAAATTATTTTAAATGACAAAAATAATGACAATAAAGAACAATATTAAGTCCTCAACTCATGTCTGAATTAACCGGAATCTGACAATAACAGATATAGGTTAATTAAGAGCTCGGCAGGAACAAAAACCTGCACTCCCTTCAACACAAAAGCCAAAGAGTGCCCTTCCGTAGAGCAGGGTCAGTGAACAAATGCTGAATTAATGATACTTTATTCTCAATTCTATATGCTATTTATAAGGTATTTCCTATGGCATTTTAGAACATCTTATGTGATTCTCAGCTACTATGATGAACTGGAATCCCATTCAGGATATTCCCCGGCCTTGCTCCCTATGCTGCTTGGGACTGATTCCCGGCTACCCCCAACTCCCAGGACTGGATAGGTGGATGGATGGATATCTCAATACATGTAAATGCAATGGTAATTTAAAAATACGGAAAACCAGTGAAAAAAACTATATTAAGCATCATAACTCGATAACCAGAGCTAATCTTGTTGATTTGGACCCGGGGTAGCCAATCTTATCTGCAAAGGGCCAGTGTGTATGCAGCTGTTCAAACCCAGGTGTGAGGATTCTCCAGCCAATCAGTCCTCTAATTAGTAATCTAATTAGAGAGTTGCAGCGAAACCCCATATATTCACTGGCCCTTTGTGGATAAGACTGGACACTCCTGATTTAGAACAATAGCTCTTTACAATGTGCTGGTTGTTTTAAATATAGTCAAACAGACCAGAGGTAAACAGACCTGTTTTTTCAACTGGATTGTGCAAACCTTTTTTAGGGGTTGAAGACCCTTACCTGCCAAGCACCCCAGTTGATCTGTCATAGGGAGCTTGACCCCACAAGAAAGAGATTCTGCCGTTCCCTTTAAATGCTGAGTTTCCGGTATTTCGGAAGACGACAGAGGCGGTTCCGATTGCCAAGTGATTTGCTCCTGACATAGGGGTTTTCTATAGAAATTGGGAATAAAAACACCACAGAAAACTACACTTTAAATAATTTTGGTTGAGGGTCAGTGTATATATGGAGACTCATGTTCCCATGACATCCGTTACAGAAGTTCCACTCACGCTTGAAGAACAACGGGCCTTTCATAGAACAGGGTCTCCAAGGACAGAGTGCAGTCTTCAGAGTCCAGCATTGTCTTAGATCATCATGCAACATCAGCTGTGAGTAACAAGATCGGATGAATCAAGTAACAAGGATCTGAGCTTTTTCACTACTTATCTGATGTCATACAAGTCATTATAGGAGAACTGCAGCACTCAGTGTTGGGGAAAGTCACTCCCAAAAGTAATCCATTACAGGCAGAGATGGAAAGCTCAGGTCCAGAAGCTAGAAATCCAAACCAAGATTTGGTTTCAACTAAACAGCTGAGCATAAAGTCACAGCGTACTCAACTGGTTCGCTGAAACAAAACCTTGGTCTGGACTTGTACGAACACATGTTCGTCCATAACCACGTGTGCCTACACGAACAAATATTCACAAATAAACAGGAATTTTAACAAATAATACTAATATTTGCAAACGTAAATACTGATTTAAAGCTGGAGTTATATAATTGAGTCTGGTGGAGAGCACACAAATAGGCTTGTTAATAAACAAACATGACATCGGATAACACGTAATACAGCTAATACGGATAATTAGATAACATACTATACCGGCTTTCCACAACATGCTTTTCTTGAACACCTTGTGGATGATAGCATAAGTAATAATTAGGAGGTTAGCTCTGGTATGAACATTTAAGTTATCAGTCTTGTGTGATAGGTGTTATGTATTAATTAAACAGGCTAATTCGCTTCAAGAATTATATCCGCCAGCTAAAACAATGTAAATTTTGCGTGACACTATAGACCGATATTTTTCGAGGGGGTAAATAATAAGTGAATTCTGTGAGGAAACCTAATTTAATAAGACATGTACTACCTTATCAAATGTACTGTCGTTTAGGAAATTGATAACTAAAAGGAGAACGTGGTACGGTTATCCCCTTCGGCGACGCCAGCCCGCCAAACCCGCCCACCGGCATCGCTCGAGCGCAGAGCTCACGCCCCTCGCGCCAGCCGCAGAGGACACTGCACCTGCGCGTGGCCGCGGTGCAGGAGCGACGCCGCCGCCGGCCTCGCGCAGCGCAGCCAGGTCTCCCGGTCATGTGACCGCGCCATAGCCGTGCGACGCACTGCGGGCGGTTAAGGTGACATCCTGGCTGAATGGACAACGCGTTTACCGTGCTGTTCAAATGCACGTTAATATGCAAAAGTCTACTACGTGTGAGATTACTCAGATGTACTAGACAAATATTAAACCCAATTTAGAAACAGGTTTAAGAGAAAATACTGCATACATTTAGCGATTCTGCAGTACACTGTTACAGCGTTACGTAAACATGTCACATATATATGTGATCTGCTTCCGCTGTTTTTGGTCGATGCATAACATGTTGAGGGCTGCCAGAGACACTAAATGTTAATTAAGAACTACGTACATTACAGTGGATCACTATATATAGGTGCTCACTAAATAACAATAAACCTTTATAATTAACATTAATATCGATGTATTCAGGACATACCCCGAACAGCTAAGACATTAAAACCACTGACAGGTGAAGTGAATAACATTATCTTGCTTCAACGGCACCCGTCAAGGGTCTCATTATATTGGCAAGTAAATAGTCCGTTTTTTAAGATGATGTGTTGGAAGCTAATCCTGATGACTAGAAGACTGGGTCAGAGCATCTCCAAAACAGCAGGTCTTGTGGGGAGTTCCTGATATGCAGTGGTCAGCACCTACTAAAGGTGGTCCAAGGAACGCCATCCAGGGAGCCAGCAACAGGGTGACGGGTTCCAAGGCTCACTGATACGTGTGAGGAGTGAAGGCTAGCCTGTTTGGTCCAGCCCTACATTGCAGCTTGATGTATATGGGACTGTGTAGCCCCAGACTGGTCAGAGTGCCTACGCTAACCCTTTCTCCCACCAAAAGCACCTACAATGGACATGTGAGCATCAGAACTGGACCATGGCGCAATGGAAGAAGGTGGCCTGGTCTGATGAGTCATGTTTTCTGTTACTTCAGGTGGATGATCAGGTGTATGTTCATTGTTTACCTGGGGAAAGGAGGGCACCAGGATGCACTATGGGAAGAAGGCGAGTCAGCGGAGGCAGAGTGGCGCTCTGGGCAGTGTTCTGCTGAGAAACCTTGGGTCCTTGCTTTCATGTGGATGTTAATTTGATACATATCACATACCTAAACGTTGTTGCAGACTAAGTACACCCCTTCATGCCAGCAGTATTCCCTGATGGCAGCAGCCTTTCAGCAGGATAATGCACCCTGTCACACTGCACAAATTGTTCAGAAATGGTTTTAGGAACACAAAAAAGAGATGAAGTTGTTGACTGGCCTCTAAATTCCACAGTTCTCAATCCAAGGTATGTTTCCCAAAGCCTCCCGTTAGCTGCTTATATAGTTTGAACGACTCAGTTGTATGGTTCCATATATGTAAGTTGGTAATATTGTTAGCAGCTATGTTTTTGGGAAACATACCCCCGATCGAGCATCTGTGTGATGTGCTGAACAAATAAGTCCAGTCCATGGAGACCCCACCTCTCAATTTACAGGACTTAAAGGATCTGCTGCGGACATCTTGGTGCCAGGTACTATAGGACACCTGCAGAGGTCTTGTGGAGTCCATGCTTCGACGGGTCAGAGCTGTTTTGGCAGCAGAAGAGGGACCTACACAATATTAGGCAGGTAGTTTTAATATTATGGCCAGTTTGTATATAGCAGAGTTGCCATCTCAGTCACATAAAATCCTGGACACCCAGTCTTTGACCCAAAATATTGCACATAGCGACACCATTCCAAAGGTTTGTTTAGGTCTGTTTCATAAGGGCATTCCATGTCCAGGAATGAAATTTGAATCAAAATCTGGGGTGGTCTTGGAAAATCCTGGATGGGTGGCAATGCTAGTATATATATGTCATCATCATTAGTTATATGTCCTTTAACCTGTAATTGTCAAACATTGTCTTAGAAATTAACAGCTTATGTGAATGTTCTTATTTAAAGCAGGAACAGCGTCACTGGAATGTTTGTAGACATCTTGTTTTGTTTGCTATTGGTGCTGATGTTACCATAGTACTCAAATTGTCAATGAAATGGAGAAGAAATTCTCAGCTTTCAGTTGCACACTTATAATCTCACTTTAATGTATTTAAGTACAGTATACATGGATGTATTGCTATTTAAAAATGTAGACATGATTCATTGCATACGGAAATTACCTAAAAGATATTACTAAAAATGTTTCATTTTGAAATTATTTTAGTGTGGCCTACCACAGCATATTAACAATAAGCTTTTATACTTCAAGGTGTTCTCTGCGATATTGTGCAACATTCAGAATTCTAATACACATATTCGAAATACATACTGGTCATTATAGAGACGATATATTTCCCTAAATGGATCTTGGTGCGATAGGTGCATTGTACCATTTAATATATTTAAAGGGCAATGTGTCTGTGCCCACTCCCACCATTTTTCCAATCTTCCAAGCAGCCACTTTTAACCAAGAATTTTTCTGCCGTCTGTCTGGAATAATCCATTTATTAAAAAGGGGGGTATTTGTATTTGACAGCCAAACCCGTACTATGAACCAAGTAATGTTAGGCGGAGAATATAAATAAAGTGAAATAAAATAAGTCATATGCTCAGTCTGAGCTTTGATGTGATAATACATCAGGCACTTATCCCAGTAATTATCCTTATTGGCACTCACTGTGGACACATCATCCCTTTTACAGACATAGTTTGACCTGCAGAGTATCAGGCAAAATGGCGGCGGTGAAATGGATGGAGGACGAAAGCGAACAATAACCAAGAGTTGACGGTACAGCGTACATATCATTTACGTTTCCTACGCTGGGAAGGTAGGTTTTTTTTTTAATGCTGCTTGCACGGACCCCGCGGTTTGGGCGCGCCGAGGGGACGCGTGTACGCTTGGTTTGCCAGCATGTTGGCCGGGGTCCTCGCCTCTGGTGCGGAGCATTAATGGACACGGCGGTGCGCGACGACAGCGCGAGCCGGGCGATGTCTGTTTGATGCGGCCGGCGCGCGTGTGCGCGGACGCGGCCGCGACTCCCGAAGTGTTCAAGCCTGGAGCGTGTGATCGCGGCTTCAGGGGTTTTTTTTCCACGGGTGCGCGATAGCTTGCAACTCCGGTAGAAAAAAGTTTCGCAGGCTTAAAAGCCGCTTAAGTTAAAAGGAACTTGACGCCGTGCCCCCTTGTTTTACGCGGCTGATGTCAGGGATGATACAAAGCAGTGTCAGTCACCGTGTGATGTAAACCCTCCGTGCCGGAAGATTTCCCCCCACACCTCTTTTATATAGCTTTGTACTTGGGCTGCATTGTCGCAGCTGCAGCTCAGGCTGCACGGGGAGCTTTGACACTTAGATCCCGCAGACGGGGGCGGGCTGCGTCGGCATCCCCCAGACTGCCGAAGGGCGCATTCTGCGCATCTTGCGCACCTTACGCAGCCAGTGGGCCGCACGCTGCGCCAAGCTCACCTGCCAACTTCCCTGGGCCTCACACTCCTCCCCCCGTCCCGCCACGCAGGGATCCACTCGTATTTTTAATCATACCTGCAGTGTCCGCTCGTGCCTCAGTAGTGAGCTACTGAAAATAATGATCCCGGCTCCAGAGCTGACTCTCACCTGTTTTATGCATAGGGTACTGACTACACTTACATGAAATGTGGTTATTAGTATGGAATAATTATCCACAGACATGTAATATGCCTCTGCACTGCCACCCTACTTTTCCTGGACCATAACATGTGACCTTAATTCAAAATTCCTTGTCTCAGAATTTAGTTGGGTCACTGCTGGAATATTTTTAACAAACTGCTCTAATTTTTGAATATAGGATAAACTGTAGACCTACCCTAATTATAAGTGTTTTCATGCCATATCTTTGTACTGTACCTGTTTTAACCTACCAAGCACCCAAGGCAATTCATCGTAATAGTATTTATACATTTATATCAGTTTAATGTTAATCAGTATAATACTTTCTTAATCCAGAAATTTTAGTAAATATTTATTAACTTGATTTATTAATGTGATTTTCACAGAAAGTAATATATATATATATATATATATCTCTTCTTTGCATATCCATCCATCCATTCATTGTCCAACCTGCTTATCCGACTGGGTTGCGGGGGGTCCGGAGCCTATCCCGGAAGCAATGGGCACGAGGCGGGGAACAACCCTGGACGGGGGGCCAGCCCATCGCAGGGCAC
>JAODLC010000047.1:2606968-2632185 GCA_026781145.1 Hippopotamyrus pictus
CACCATGGAAACATTAGGCCTGTTGGCGGCCCCTCCCTGGTTCCTCTGCGATCGCCGGTGCCGCGGAGCGGCTCCTCCGGTGATGACGAGCGGCGGGGTGGATTGCCACCCCCACTTGGCCGTCCCGAACCCTCGTGCACAGATGGCTTCTGTTCCAGATGCTGACAGTCCCGGTCCGGTGGTCATTACCTCAGTGATGTCACCGTTTATGAGCGCCGTTCCAAAATGACACTATTTATAGTGTCTATTTATGTCAGCCCTCTTCAGGCAAACAGGAGAGTTATTGAGCCAAATGTTTACTCTTGTGGGTTTTTTTTTTTAAATTAGGTTTAAATTTTGAATATGACACAATATGATTTGAAAGTATACTGTTAAGAAGCGCTGCGGTATGCAAGATGCCACGTGACTTCAAATTGAAATATTTCCCCGGGAACTAAGTGGCAGAAATGCATCCGAATTGTTACGGGAGGAACGTTATTTAAGCATGTAGCTAAAATGAACGCTTCGCCTGCTGTTTGAGACATGGATGAATGTGTGTGAGAATACGACCTCTGGCTTCTGAGAGAGAGAGAGAGAGAGAGAGAGAGAGAGAGAGAGAGAGGCATTAACATAGCACAGGACTAGGAGACCCCTGTCAGAGGGACTTCTGTAATCTGTTTAATTTTGAAAGGTATTGTCTTAAGCTTCAAAGTTTACGTGGCTTAATCCTCTACCTAACTCCACAGGCGGCCGGGCCCAGGCCCTGTCAGTAGCCCAGCGCGTATCTCATCTACTCCCCGTGTCAGAAATCCTCCTCCGAGACGCGTCTGTCCGCGTCTTCCCGCTAACCCTTTGTTTGATGTCGCTGCCTGTTCTCAAACACGACTTGTGCCTTAACCCAGCTGTCACCCGTGCCCTGTCCCCTTTTATCACCTTGTACCCAGGCCTTTTTTCATCAGCACAGCCGTTCTCGGGAAGCGGGCGGGTGGGCTTTAGGGGGAGTGTTTTTGTTTATTGGCTTTTATTGCTTTTGATGGGTCGGCGTCTGGGGCCCCCGTCTGTGAGAGTGCGGCGTTCCTCTTTAAAGCAGCTTCCCCTGCCCTCTGGCCCCCACTACCTGCCTGCCGCCGTAACTAAGCCAAAGTCAACATTTAACTCGACGCTTCAGAATCCCTCCTAGGTTGTTTGTTTTAATGATACGGCGCGGCCTCCTGTCGTCAGGTGTGTTCGTGCTCCATAAACGCTGTCCCGATGGAACTTCATTTTCCGAAGTGTGACGTTTTTATCGTCCCGGGCTCGCTTCCTGCGGCACCGTGCCACGCCACGCCACGCCAGCTGGCCTTGCCGGGGCGCCTGGGGGGACACGCCTGCGACCTCGTGTCCCGTCCCGGTGTCTTTACTTCAGAGAGTCTCGATTGACGGTACGCTGGTGCTAAGTCGGGTTCATCCTCAGCTGCGGGAGTCCAGCCAAACGTTACTTGGGCTTTCATGCTTTATATTTTTTTTATTTAGATTTCTCTTTCTTTATATCTCCTTGGTCAAACAGACCTTTGTCGTGAATGGCTAACAAAGCGTGCCCTGCACAGGTCGACCAAACGAAGTGCGGGGGCCCCTTGCTCCTCACGCTGGTGCTTTGCCTGGACTGCATCTCTCCAGCTCCCAGCTCTTTCTCTCTTGGTCTCTTGCCTCTGATTTGTTTTGCATTCATTAATTTTCTGTTAGGTGTAACCTGCCCCCCCCCCCAAATTCATCTGCATGGTCTGCTGGCTCCATCCTTACTGTCACACCATGCTATTCCTCACTATAACAGTGACAGCCGTGAGTTTTCTTTTTTTTTTTTTAACAGCCAATAATAGCTGTTGCTATGTTGTCAAAAATCAATGATATTAAATTTTCCACCCCAAACCAATTTTTCTTCTTAAGAAACACTTAGACTTCCTGGTGCTATTGATGATTAGCATAGCATATCATTGATCAGTGCTTATTATCCTCCTTCATTGGGTCTGATTATTTGGGTGGAACGTTGGTGTTATAGACATTGAAGACTTATGGGTAATAAATTGGTTTAGATGAAATTATAGCTCGAAGTGTCGGTTTTTAAAAATAAAACGCTGAAGCTCTTCTGTTACTTTTATGAAGCCTTCTGTTCCTCTGCATTGTCCAGTTGTGGATACGTGGAACCATTTTTCGGTAACATGGTTAATGGCTTTTGTTTCCGCCGGTTTTATTTTGAGGGCGGACACCAATTGTGAGGGGTCTTCTCATTAGCTGCCACAGCTCCCAGCCTTGGATCGTCCCGTTATTGAAGCAAAGCCCTGGTTCACTTTATATGACATGAATATTCATCAGTTACTGGATGGAAAAAGATGTCCAAAACGAAAACTCGTTAGGGATGTCCAGGGAGCCCGAGAGCTCTGACAGACAATCAGGGGACTCCATCCGAATGGTAAAGGTGTCCGAAGCAACTGCCCAGTGGTGAGAGCCACTGTTTCTGTCATTCATAGCTGTGTTGCACTGGGGAGTGTTTCAGGAGACAGAGTGGTTGGCCAGCTTCAGACCGAAAGCCTGAAGTACATCTGGCACATGGTATCGTTTTCATTCAAGATCTGGAACAAAGCCCAGGTTCTTAATAAAGCTATTTGATGGAAGCTTCATGCAAATGTCAGTCTGTTTGCACTGTCTAACCTGAGCTGGTTTTATGTGTGTTTTTTGCGAGGTGTCATGAGCGCCAGAAATCTGTAAAATATCGTAAACAGGAGAGGAAAGAGGCTTAATGAAATGTGGCCAACACTTTTTGAATTTTATGATTCAATATCCCGGGAAGCTTGATCTTCAGGGATTAGAGAATAATTATGATAATGTGCAATTATCACTTTGTGTTTTTTTTTTTTTTTTCTTTTTCTTTTTTTCCCCCTGCAGTAACCTCCAGAAGACGTGTGGGGAAGGTGTTAGCTGAAGTGCTGATAGTTTAAGAACAGCTATGAGGAGAAGAACTCCTCCCAAAACCGCAGCTTTCATCTGTGGACGGGAACAAATCCGGCTTTCCCGCGATTCGTATTTAAGCTACGCTGAGCAGTGAGACTTGCCGGTCTTCTTGTTTGTTTGGGGTGATGACCGTCATAGCAAATCGCGTCACCAGATCGGTAACACGTGACGGAGGATGTAGGAGAGTGAGATGTTGAGCGTTGGGTACGTGGGGGTTGCTAATGAAGGTTTAAGCTCGCACGTGCTTGGCTCGGCCCGCCCCCTCCTCTGTCAGCCCGGAACAGGGAGCGTCTGGTCTCTCTCTGAACCCCTAACACCCCAACAGATGGGATGAATATGGGGCAATAGATTTTTTTTTTTTTTTTTTCTGTTTTTTCCTACCTCCGAGGTGATGCCGGTGAAGACTCTCATTAACACCAGATTCACCACTTTGTTAGCGAGTTGGCCTCCTGTTGGGGGCGGCGGGGGGCAGGTGGGTGGTGGGGCTTGCGGTATCCGCCAGGAGGGGTGCATCACAGCTGGCTGCAGGTCCACAGCGATTCCAGACGGTGGTGGGTATAGGTACACCGAAGCACTATGGGTCGAACCCAGAGATATATTTGCGGGCTCCAGAAATGATTAGCTGGTGTTTCGGAAGCATTAAACCCCTCCCCCTCTGCAATCCTCTTCCTGCATCCCCCCCCCCCCCAAATCTGTCAGGAGCTTTCGGCTCCGCCAGCCAGCCACGCTTTTTTAACCGTGGCTGGTGTTTACCCATTTGTAAGGATTTGAGCAACATGCGTGGCTCTCGCTGCGCCTGGCGCTGGCACCATTTGCGAGTGAGAAGCAGGAATATGATCTCATTGAAGGTGTACCTTTGTTCCCATGGAAATAGGCGTGTTCCTGTAACAGCTGAGAGTTTTTGAGCGAGTTGTGGGAGGGTTGGCGGCGAGAGGTGGGGATTCTTAATGCTCACATAATTAGAGCTCACCAGTGCATCCAGGGCTAGCAGCGGGGTGCGCCGTGAATGCAAGTGGTGAAAATAGGGGTCACGTAAGCACAATGCGACACTGAATAATATTCACGTCTATCTGTGCGGAAACCATTTGTTTCTGCTGGCGATTTCCATGCATAGATGTAATTTTATATTTATGCATGTGTGTTATTCTTGTGTAATTTTTTTTTAGTGTTTAAATTTAGTTCATGTGAAAATATAGTCAAAGGGTGCGCAGTTGAGTCGAGTCGATTTGGGCTGCCCAGTTCACACCTGGCTAATGTTTCTAACTTGCCTTTCAGGTTGCATTGCCAAAATGGCCGACCTGAAGCAGAATGCCAAGGAGGAGAGTGACACAGGGGCTGCGTCGGACAATGCCGGTGACTCCCAGGAGCCCTTCGGGGGTCCGGCCATCGCTCTGAAAGGCGGAGCGTCACAGGCGCTGTTGCCGAAATTGTCAGACCGCGGTGACAAACCTCTTAATGGAATCCAGTCAGCTCTGTCCAAACACCGCAGAACTTCCGGAAGCGATGCGGAAACTGGAGCTTTCACAAATGGACCTGGCTCACACAGTGACCCGGAGGAGCCCGGGGCTTCACCAGGAAAAGCCACACCTGCCGAACGGCCAGGGAATGCCACTAGTCCACTTCCATCTCAGGCACCCGGCAAGTCGAGGTCTACAGACTCGAATAACGGTGCAGGTCTCAGCCCCAAACCATTTGCAACACCAGGCTCCCATGACAGTGAGTCCGAGGAACCCGACCGACTTTCTGTGGATGACCAAGACAAAATCCCAGTTGGCCGATACGGGTCCCCTGATGGGCTCGGTGGCAGAAGAATATGGGACTTTGATATGGACTCTTCAGAGAGCTCCTCTGATGACTATGAGAGTGATCTGAACTGGGACCCGCAGAAGGAGTTCATGCAGTTTTTGTGGAGTGACCACAGCCAGCCGGAACTGGAGCAAAAGCAGGAGACCACTACACCACCTTCAGGCCAGAGGAGGAGGAAGCGCAAGGTGCAAATGCTGGAGAGGCCCAGTGTTCCCGAACGTGTTTACCCCCTAAAGAAGTCCCCCGCCTACGAAGGGCCTCCTGTAGACACCCTTCCCTTCAAGAAGAAGCCCAACTCTCAGCCCACAGTGGAAACACGTGACAAATATCCCAATGACACCGTAGAGGCCATCAAACAGCTCATTTTACACGCACCCACGAAGAAATCCCAAGATGGCGTTGACGTCCATGAGTTGGACGTGGGCAGTAAGCCAAAGCAGCAGAGTGCTGGTCCTCTGGCGGAGCTGAGCTCGGAGGAGGAGCCCTCGTTCTTCCCCTGCACCAAGTGCAACGTCAACTTCAAAGAGAAGAAGCATTTGCATAGACACATGATGTACCACTTAGATGGGAGCAGTCAGGTCCGGCATGTCAACGTGCCCCGGCCCTTCATATGCAGGGAGTGCGGACGCTCCTTTCGGGATCGCAATTCCCTCCTGAAGCACATGATCATTCACCAGGAGAGGAGGGAAAAGCTCATGGAGGAGATCAAGGGCCTCAACGAACTGAAGGACGAGGGCAGGACCGCCAGGCTGCAGTGTCCACAGTGTGTCTTTGGGACGAACTGCCCCAACACCTTCGTCCAGCATGCCAAGACACACGAGAAGGACAAGCGGTATTACTGCTGTGAGGAGTGTAGCCACATGGCTGTGACGGAGCAGGAGCTGGAAACCCACCTGTACGCAGCTCACCGTGTCGTGCGTAAGCCGCAGTGCGACGTGACGGGGAAAAGTGGCGGGCAAAAGGAGCCGAGGAGGTTTACCATGGTGCGAAACAACGTGACAGACGCCACCTCCTTTCCTTGCAAAATATGCCCCTTTAGCACCCGGAACAAGAACATTCTGAAGAAGCATGTGGAGCTCATTCATCAGCAGCCGTACCATGCTGATGAGGAGGACGTTGACGATAGGGGACCCCTGTATGACGTCGTGGACGACTATGCAACACCTGCGTACAGGCAGCACAAGTTGACGGGCAAGGCCCAGAAATCAGACACTCAGAGGCTGCAGCTGAAGCCAAAGTTCTGCATGGAGAAGCAGGCTTTCAGGAAGAGGGCAGAGCTGCCCTTTTGGTCTGAAGGCTTGGCACACCTGTTCAGAAAGAGCAAAGTCACTCAGAAAGCTCGCAAGGGCCTGGGCTTCCCACTGTCCAAGTGGAGCCCCGGAAATTCACTCAACAAGCTGTCAGCCTCTTTACGGAAAAGTGACAAGCAAAGCAAATTATCTTCTCAGCAGGCTGCAAGAATAGACGTCACAACAGGGCTCCCTTATGTGGAAGACAGCTACAACGATGATGACCAGGGTTACGGAAGCCTATTTTCAGGAAACATGGAGAAGCCAAACTCCATCCCTCGCTGCTACAAGCCCCTGCTACCGAAAACAGAGAAGTCCAACAGCATCTTCTACACTGGTTATGAGCTTGAGAAGGGGCTAGGGGATAGCGAGGAGAGCGACAGCAGGCATTTGAGAGTGGAGCCATCCATTAAGAAGAAGTCTCCCTCCAAGAGGAAGATGTCTACGCCATTTCACAACACTATGGAAAAGACGACCCATGTGATTTTACCAAAACATGAACAGACTCCAAAGAAGCATGAAATTCTCAAGGATGTGAGCTACGAGGACCCATATGACTTCAGCGATTACACCAGCGAAGCCACGGCCAACTTCCTGGACAGTAACGAGAATGAACAGAATCCCTACGCTCGGAACTACTTCATCCGGAGGCAGAGGTTTCCCGCCAAAGAGGATCGGGGCTCGTCTGGGGACACGTTTGAAAAGAGCGGAGATTCTGGGAATGAAAGCGACACCATTCAGAAGCTGATTGTGAAGGAGGAGCGCATCGAGACGGACGTGTCCGCACACACCCCTGGGGTGGACATAGACCCCCATGTGGACTCGTTCTCCGACTTTGACCCACCCACCTTCGGGGGCGAGCGGAAGTCCTGTCCATACTGTCCCGCCATGTTTGAGTCCGGGGTAGGGTTGTCCAATCACGTGCGGGGACACCTGCACCGGGTGGGGCTGAGCTATGACGCGCGTCACGTGGTTTCACCAGAGCAGGTGGCATCTCAGGACCGCAGACCCCGCATCCGGCGGAAGATTACCACCATACGGCGGATGAGGAAAGGTGCCCGGTGCCGGTCGTTTGGTTGTCTGGTTAAAGCCTGAAACTTGGGGCTAATCTTGTGAAAGGCCAGCTGGTAGCACGGTGGCTAGGACATGTGCTTGTAACCTGAAGGTTGCTGGTTCAAGTCCCAGGAGAGCCTCTACTGCTGTACCCTAGAGTGAGGTATTTAACCTGAATTGTTCTACTGAAATATCCAACTGTTAAGGAGTGATGCTGTCACTTTGGGTAAAAGCGTCAGCAAGACATTTAATCTGTTGATTTATCCAACTAGTGCAATACTTTCATTGTGGAAAGTCGGTAAATGCGTCGGACATGAGTTATAACTCTTTTTGGTGCATTGTGTACATTGAGCGTGGTTTGACAGGACACTAACAGATTGCCGTATTGTCCGTGTATCCTTCAGCGCACAAATCGGAGTCGCAGTCTGGCCACACGTGCCCGTTGTGCGGAGGCTGGTTCGACACCAAGACGGGCCTGTCGAACCACGTCCGCGGCCACCTAAAACGCATCGGCCGCACCGTGTCCAGCACGAGCAAGTCGCCACTGTGCATCCTCAATGAGATGATGCAGGACGAGAAGGAGTGCCAACACATCCTACAGGTCCTTAACAGGAAGCGCTTCCTGTCACGCCCCTTTGTCTCGCAGAAGTTTGCCAGCAGCGATGGCCTCTTCCTGTCCCCCACTGGCATCCCTGTCAAGGTTCAGCACATGGGCCATGAAGAGGGAGTGTGGGGGCCCGCCCCCCCACGGCATGCAGCGGAGGGTCTGCAACTCAAACAGGAGGAGGCCAGGCCTGAGGTCGCCACCGCCCCCTCCAGCACTTTGATTGAGCTGCTGAAAAGGAAGAAGCTGGATGAAGAGATGGAGATGAACAATCGCTCGCAGACAGCCAGGAAGTGTCTCGGGGTGTCCCCTCCCAAAGAGCGCAATGCAGCACTGCATCCACTAGGGGCAGAATCCACCTGGACACCAGGTAGGCAGGCTTATCACAACAGACCCACAAAAAGCAGGACCCAACTCATGGCTGAGGATGCCAGAGAATGTTTTGTGCTGGTCCAGTACGGGCTGTACTTGCTAATAATCAAGCACAGTCAGCATCTTTAATGTTTATTCTACTAGCTATTTTGTACTTAATTACTGAAACCTGATGACGTGAGCCACAGAGTGGGAGCAGGTAAATGAATCATGTTTCCTTCCAAAAAGATGTTGAGACCTGCAACTTAGACAAATGAACTAAACTTCGGTTTTCCTGTCATGTCTGTAGTGAGACGGTCTTGAGACGAAGCGTCGGGCGTGGGCTTCATTATTTACACGACTCCCGTGTTTGACTGCTACCCCGATGTAGTTGTGTGTGTGTGTGTGTGTGTGTGTGTGTGTGTGTGTGTGTGTTGGGGGGAGGGGGCTGTGAAATATTCATGCAGGTTTCATCATGTTTTTGGGCAGTAATCCCAGAGCAATCGTCACCGGCCGCGTGTAGAGAAAGTTCACGATCGCTTCAATTATTGTAGCGTGTTCAAAAAGAATACAAGCCAGCCAAGGCCTTTGAAATTCAAATGAAAGCGATGGCAGGCTTTGATGTGGATTTGGAAACACATCCATTCTGTTTATTCACCTTTGTTTTATGTCGGTCCAAATAAACCCTTCAGTCGAATGTGGAGCCGCTCGTTTTTTTTTTTTTTTTTTTTTTAAAAAAAAAAAGAAAACAGCGAGCAGCTTTTTCAGTCATTATGCTGCCTCTGACTCCCCATTTACACGGCGCTGCTTCATTAGTATGTAAACTAGCTCTGTAATGGTGATTCCGGGTCTGTTCACCTCCATCTTCCACGCATGTTTACTTTCTACCTTTGCACGGAGGCGATGCACTTAACCAAAATGTAATTGTTTCTCGCATAAACGTTCTGTTATTCAAAGCACTTTCGTTGACAGGAGAAAATCCAAAAAACATGCATGTTTCGGCAACGTAATCACTGTGTTAACAGCTTGACGCATTTCATGCTGTTATCACCCCCCTTAGTGCATGTTACAAGGCAAGTGTGGTGCAATTCATGCTATTCAATCAGTACTTTTTAATAATCTAGTCAGTATTTTGTCCTATGGAAACTTTCTTATGGAACCTGATGGTCTTATTTGCTAATTTTGCAGTCGCCTATTTGATTTGGTACAACGCATCTTTGCGAAACTCTAGAGGACTTTAAATGAGCATGGTACAGTGATTTAAGATTTAATCTGACAGACGATTTTTGCCCTTATTTTCCAGAGAAGAATGATTTGAACAAGAAGGTGTGTGTTCACTGTAACACAACGTTCCACAGTGCAGTCAGCCTGTCCAATCATCTGCGAGCTTATGCACGGCGCAAGAGGGCCGCCCTGCTGGATGGCACAAGTAAGGTGTCTTCTCCTCTGACTCACACAAATGCAGTTAATGTTCTGTACATTTTCCTGAGTTTTTTTTTATTATTATTTCTGTTTAATAAGTAAAAATATTTGTTTTGAGATGCTGTATGTTACATCTTTGTTTTGACATTTTGTCAGTGAAATTTGCACACGGTATATTTCTCTCGGCCCGGCGATGGAAGGGGGCCTGTAGCAGGTGTGTGGGGCCCCTGTTTGTGCCGCGGACGCAGCATCTTTGCAGAGCTGATGTTGCTGAAATAAAGCGGCCGTTGGTGTGTGCTCTTCTGAGGCGGAGCCCACTTCCAGGCGAGTGTGCAGACTGCCATGCTTGCAGTAACAGCCATGTCTGTAATCCCCATTTTTCAGCCTACGACTGCAAACAGAAGAAGCAGAGATCAAGGCCCGGGCCCAAGAAAAAAATGTTCCGGTTGCCACATGCAGCTGACGAGATCTATAGACTCACCTGCAGGTAGGCACACCATGCTACGCTGCAGTGTATTACGATACGCCGCGCTATGCTATGTAATGCTATGCTACGCTGCAATGTATTACGATATTCTGCGCTATGCTATGTGATGCTATGCTATGTGATGCTATGCTATGTGATGCTATGTGATGCTATGCTACGCTGCAATGTATTATGATATGCTGTGCAATGCTATGTGATGCTATGCTACGCTGCAGTGCATTACGATATGCTGTGCAATGCTATGTGATGCTATGCTTTGTTGCAGCGTATTATGCATACATTGCGTATACGTTACGCAATGCTAAATGATGCTGTGTCACAGAGTGGTGTTACGCTTAGGCTTCGGTATGCTACATTACATTATGCTGCATCATATTGTGGTACAGTATGTTATGCTATGCTAATATGTTCTGTTCTATGCTCTGTCAGTAGCGACTAAAATAACATAAAGGGTACAAAGGAAATGCGATGGCCAAAAGATTAGCATGCAGGAGAAATGGAGGACGTTTCTTATTTAACATTTAGATAACTGTCGATCCTTCGGAGTAAGCTTCAAAGTTGAACCCCGTTTAGACCAAGAGGATTAATTCTTTCTGCCACATGCTTCATTGAATCTCTCATTACCAAACTTTGTCTGTATGGTTGTAAGGTTCGATTGAAGATTAAAACATTTAGCGAATCTTGCTTTTCCGCCCACAGCAGTCTTTTTCAAGCACCCAGCACAGTGTCCGCTGGTCAGTGCCCTTAAAGTTTGTTCATTTAGGCGTAATCAACTCCGTCAGCGCCATCATTAGCGTCTCTTTGTGTCCCGTTACCGCCAGCGGCCCCGCATTTTTGTCCAGCACTGCCCAGTGTTCCTGTCTGCTCCCATCTCCACAGGTTCTGCGATCTAGTCTTCCAGGGTCCGCTGTCAGTCCAGGAGGACTGGATCAAGCACTTACAGAGACACATAATGAACACCGGCGTGCCACGGACGGGGGCGGGCATGGTGGAGGTGACTTCTGTGCCCAAAGACCCCCCCTCTCCCCCCCAAGAGCAGACACCCCCCTTGGTGTCTCAGATGGCCTACTGAGCCAAGGAAACTTTTATAAACTCACTATTTTCACTTTAGGTCAATTGTGCATATGTACATATATAAATAAATATAAGTATATCTATATATAAATATATAATTTCATACAATGTATACAGATCTCGCTTTCCCTTTTTATATGGGTATCTTTTAAATCTGGTTAATTGGTTTTGGAACATTCAATTCAAAGGTGCAGCAACTTGTGTGTGACAGGGATGAGTTTGAAGTCTTTGTATCACGCTCTCTTGTGTGACTAACACTATTTTCACTAAGTTTTAGTGGTATTTTACTCTGTCCACGTTTTAGGGTAGAATTCATGCTGAGAATATGATTTCTCCTCAGTTTTCCTTTTTTATGCAGTGATATGAACAGTGTGAACGCACTACCAAATGAGACAACCCATACCTCAGATAGTGTCCATTAGGTCAACAGTGGTCCCCGGGAACAGTGATCAGCACGTTTTTTTGTTTTGTTTTGTTTGTTGGTTTATTTGTTTTCCCGGTACGGTCAGCCTTTGTACTGTGGAGTGCGGTCAACATTTAGTACTGTAGAGTAGGTGACGCAAACAGGGTGAAAGGCATTCTGGGTAACTGGAACGCTGTTTCGATTTGTCCCACATGCTTAGATAAACACCACGTGGCTTTTCTGGAACCAAGACAACTAATTATTCATGTCATACACTTACAGGCTGTCAAGTAAAGTCTGTACATCCAGTTTTCAGTTTTTTTTGTTGTTGTTGCTTTAAACCTTTATTTAAGTCTGATCGAAGCTTCAGCGAAGAGCGTGGATTGAGTTTCGTACCCGAACAGAACCCTGCAAGCGTGCCAATGGATTTTCGTGCCCCTGTGGCTGGCATGACTCAGTCGACCTCATCGCGCTCACAGACTGCCGTCTTTGCGGATCTCCGGTCCTCAAGCTGTTTATAACATCCTGGAGCACATTCGCGTTTTGTAACGTCGTTTTCACGCCGTGACTCCTGCAATTACTGTTTCCTGGAAAAGATAAACCCTCTCGTTCACTTACCGTATTTAAAAAAAGAAACTGATTTACTGTGCCAGAAACGTTGCCGTAAACATTGGTTTTTAATTTTTTTATTGTATGTAAAACACATAGTTATGGTGCTGAAAACCTCATGTTAGATATGCTTATTAAATAATTAAGGACTAAGGCTGAAGGTTTAGTTGTACCGATCCTGGCGAAATCGTGTGTTTCTGAGTAGTGAATGTAACCGTCAAACGTGTATTTGGTTTGTGGACGTGTTGAGCTGAGAGTTACCCTGTATTCATTTGCCGTAGTGCTCTAGATATAGCCGCCTTTCGATGACAATAAGTATGAGACTAATTCTGCTTTTGTGTTTCAAGTTCGACTCGACTGTAAACTTTTTTTATCTGTGTAAAAGAAATTGGTGCAAATAAAAATATGCTTGGTAACGGACATATCATGTGGTGGGAATATCTAGGTAGGGCGCTAAGGAGGATTTTTTTGTTTTGTTGTTTTTTGGTTGTGTGCCTTCAGATGCATGTCGACGTACCATAACGGTTAACATCAATGTGTTACTTATGAAAAACCATAAACCTGAGCTGCATTTATCACAGAACGTTTATTTTGCCTGCATTAATTGCAGGTAATGTGAGTAAATAATGACATTATATACACAAGGTAATGATTTTTGCCCAACTCTATTTCTGTTTTATACTGCATATATTAGATATAACAACTGTAGTACTAAATTACGGTGTTTCAAACGTTCATCCTCACAGAATTTTTTTTCTTTTTTTTGAGGGGGGAAGGATTTTATAACTATTAATATTCCGTGTGTACTGTAAGACATTGCTCATTGTAAAAAGTGAAAGCCTTTTAATTAATGTTACATTTGTAGGAGTCTGTTCAGTATATCTGCGAATGCACGTACGAAGAAACGGTAACACCTTAAATTAAGGTACTCGCACACTTCAGTCCCTTCTCAGTCGCGAGCGGGAGCGCGTTCTCGGAGTGCCGCGCCGTGCACGAACAGCCGGGGCCTCCAACTTCTGTCCTCCAGAACAAAGGAACAGCCGCATCTCAATTATTTAACGGCTAATACTCTTTAAGCTTTTGTAAATGAATTATTCTGTCTTGGTGACACGTCGTTAAGGCCCCTTTCACTTCTCTCAGACTGTTGCTACTTTCAACTTTGGTAGCGTCACTGGAGATTCAGGGTCCATGAGAAATGAGATGTGATCTTAACACTATAGAGGCTCTGTAGGGCTTGTCGGCACCAAGGGGCAGCCACTGTGTACAAGTCATTCACAATAGTTTGTGTCAATGTTTATAGCTAAAACTGGGTTGAACTGTAAACAACATGCACATATATAACAATCACTATATATAGGCTACACTAATTCTGTGATATACTATATTCATTATTTTTCAGGGAACTCTTTTTAATGACCCACTCTTTTGGACATCAGCAGAAAGATGGTTAGTGTCAGACATAAAAAAGTCATTTGCAATATCCAATAATATCCCGTCACTTTGGTGCATAATTAGAACCAGTTGGTTTTATGTGAACCTTTCCCTTGACTGTTAACTTAAGTGTTTATGCAAAAGTTTTTCTTTAATAAAGTGATATTGAACTGCGAGGCTGGCTTGAACTTGACCTTTTAAAAACAATGTGTTGATGTGTTGTGGGAGCCGTGCAGAGGCCAGCCTGGATATACTGAAGGGCCGCACGTGGGAGGCCTTAAGGTGAGCAGACCGCCGGCCTTAATTAACCGCAGTGAAAGCGCATTTGCAGCTCTTCGTATTTTATTAAGACACTACATCGAGGTTTGGCGTGATGAACTTCGGGGGTGTCTTTAATAAAATCAAACCTCTATATTCGGTTTGTCCTCTCTTCCTTTTCCTTCCAGGGCGCTCAAGTCACCATATGGATGTCAGATTTTCCGAGACGGTAACGCGACGGCGGACGGTGTCACGTGCCGAGCGACGGAGATGCGCAGGTGATCCTCTGCACCGGCGGCTTGGACAGTTGACCTGCAAAATCGTAAATGTCTGACACGCATAACGTGAATCGTCGTCGGTACGCGGCATGGTTAATTGCAAGTGTAAAAATGCACGAGCGGATACACTTAATGGAAACATTGCATTTTCGTGATTCTGTTGGTCCAGATATGGTATTAAAGTATCCGGTTGTATAATATTAAATTATGATATGTCACACAGGAATAAATAAAATCTGAATAATAATAATAACCGGAATATTAATATTGATAACAATAATAATAATAATAGTTGCATGTAATAATAATAACAGATTTTTTCCCTTAAAATCAGTGACGAGGGGCAGATCAGAACCTTATCTGGGGCAGTATTTAAATCGTGGATCAAAGCAGCGCAAAAAAACAATTGGCATCGCGCACCTCCAGAGGGAATTTGATTACATTAATGCCTTTTCTCTGGGAAATAATTGTACCGTTCGATGGCTTCATTCGGTCCCATGGCTGTATCAAAATATGCTCTCCGTGGAGACTGGAAGTCATGTCGTGGACAGACAACCTCCCACGGGGCCCAATAAATAAAAAGATTATAATGAGATTGTAGTACCGTGACCAGACTCCCGCCCCTCCCTTTTGGCAGCATTATGCATGAGAAAGAAAATGAACATAAAGAAACGTGTTGCTGTTATGGGGCTCACACCTGCCATCTGCCACCGAAGTCCTCTGGTAGCAGCCCAATGCATGATAAGTCAATTTTCATTAGGCAGTGTATCAGAGTACCTCCCTACGGAGTCTATCTTTATTAAAACTGTATATAAATGTAATCCCTTTCCAATAGAAAAAAGATGGCAACCATTCATTGACTTTGTTTAAATTAGCAATGATAATAAGCTGGTATTGTACAATGGGAGTTCGGTAATACGGGCGTATTAAATGAGCGTATTTTATTTATTCTTAAATTAAAGTTGCCTCTGAAATGGAAGAGCAGCGCCTTGGACTTGGAGTTTTTAAAAGTCGCCCACGCGGAATCGGGGACGCTTTCCGTCCGCGTGGAGAAGGTGCTGGAGCGCGATCTATTTGATTTTGCTTTTTTTGTGTCTTATTTAGCACTACAGGTTCACCTGTAGGTTTGTGTCTTGATTGATATGTTTGACTTTTCTCAAGTTGACGGCATTATCTCCTTCTGGCAAGGGTGATCCAAAGATCAAGTCAATTGATCAAGTCCCCGTTTGGCTAGTTATTGTAAATTGCCCCCTGGACCTCGGGAAAATCGATGTGTTTCCATTATCGGGCCGGGCAGTGTCACCGGCCTGTCAGTCGTCGCGTTACAAGGGTGAGACGGGCCAGTCGATGGCCGCTGACAAGCGAGGGAACATGCTGACGGCCGCCAGGAACAAGCCGCAACACGGATTTGCACTTCAAGGGCTGCCGGAGGAGACCCGGCTGGGGGGGAGGGGAGGTGATGTGTGCGTGTGTGTGTGTGTGTGTGTGTGTGTGTGTGTGTGTGTGTGTGTGTGTGGGGGGGGGGGTATGCGGGAGGCATGGGGCGCAGTCGGTCTGAAAGCGGGGACCGGCCGGCCGGGGCCTTGGCCCTGTGCGCGCGGTCCCCTCCGCAGCCCGACCGCTTTTATCCCCCGCATCAATTATTTAGCTCCGAGCGCGCCAGAGGATACCGAGGTGCGCCGATTGCAGCCCAAAGAAATTCATCACCTAGTCTTTGTCGCTCACTGTTTATTCCGCCTTGTCTGTCTTCATTGTTTCGCCTGTTTTGTGTGACTCGTACGTATAAACACACGCATAGCTTGTGTTTGCTGAATGCGTGCGCGCGCGCAAAAATGAGTAATTAAAATTAGCATTGCTTTATGTTCAGGTTTTGACACATACAGCATCTCCATTGTGACGTTTTGAAAAACTTTACTTGGTGAACGGCAAAATCAAATGGTGATGGTGTCATGTTTTTAAAAGTAACATCTTGCTGTCCTTAACTGATTAAATCGCAAATTAGCAGCATGTTTCTCATCAATCACATTGTCAAGGACAAGGGAATGCCGACTGCTCTTGAAAAGACGGGGTAAATTAAAACATAAGCCGTTGGCTAATGAGAAATAAATCAATACAATCTGACATGGAGATTTGCGCTGCCATCTAAAAATACAGACTCATTCCTGTCAAATTTCGTCACGTCGTAGTCGCTGGACTTGCATGAAACCTGTAGCAACGCCGTGTATGAAATTGCATCAAGCTGAATGTGCAGAAAGTCCAGCCTTTCTGAATGCACTTTACACTTTAATCATCTAACCAGCGTTCTTGAATTACGTGCGCTTTGCCCTCATTATCGTCATACTTGATCATTACCTTTCCGCCACATTTGTTTTAAAAAAGCTTAACAGAGTCTTTGAACTTTAAACTCAACCGTTAGTTAGGACATATCAAAAAGCTGAAGCATATTTTGGGGAGTATTTTTAATAAAGTAAAAGGTCTGACGTAAATGATTTCAGCGAAGAGGCGTGCGCATTAGGGCTATGATAAAATGACAGCTGTTCTGTGCCTTTTTCTTTTAAATGTAAGTACTGCGATCATGATGACTGTGGGGAATTCAGGTTAATATGTTGACAAGTCTTAACAATACCGGGTCACGTTGCCCAACACGCTTGACTGGTTCGGTTCAGTTCAGCGGTTGACAGCTCCTAATTACCCTTCTCCCCTAAAGGCACGGACTAGGGAGGATTTTAATTACTCAGTTATAGGCTAGTTTGCCAGCGTTAAATTGAGACATAATTAAGACTAGATGTGTAATAATTGTCTGTAATTTTACATACAAAAAATCCCCAGTAATTGTATAGACAATACCATAAGGTGATTATAAGCACGCGCTGAAAAGAAATCATTGATGTTGTTGATTATATTTGACATTCGTTACACTTTGCACAGCATATGTAAGACTATCAAAGCGGCCATGCGTCAGGTAAGTATATATGTTCCGCACGTGCAAACTGACAAGGAGGTAATTAGTGAAAAACGGTGAATTCAAGAAAAAAATGTCTTATATATAAATGTAAAATCGAAAGTGAATTTCAACGTTTCAGCATTACTGAACTCATTACCGAATGATCCCACACATTAAATCAATGAATTCAAAACTGTCGGCCGAACCTTTTCCCAAACAAAGACAAATTGACCTCTTGTTTATGAAGATGAATTGAAAACGTGCTTTAATTTAATTATCCGTGCAATTGCGCATCCTTTTCCATAGTTATAAAAAGAATTTGCCCATTAGGCACGCCACATAACGTTATTAATAACAGAAAGAACCGTTATCGCCAAATTAGACGAGTTTCATAATTGCCAGTTATGGATGTGATCTGTTTGGACTGGGTCGCCAAGTACCGACGCGTGGCTGATGTCACTTTTCATAGAACATTATATTACTTTATATGTCATTTAAAAATAGCAAAGTAATGATAATGTTGTGAGTGTCCTGGTTAAAACGTAACACGCACGAGTCTGGTGTTGAACCTCTGGCAATGTCACCCACGATTCCCTATTAATTACTCGCTAAAGAATGGATTTTGGAAATAAAGGTAGGTGTGACAGCGAGCTGGTCAGCAAGCAGCTGGCGCTCATCCCTTCAGGCGCAACCTGACCTCGTTTTTTACTTCAATAAACCGCCGGCTTGTCAAGACACAAAACGAAAGGGTTTTATTTGGACACCGAAAGAACTGCGGACGGGATTCAGAGACGACAATGCCAGCACAGGGCAGAGAAAAAATATCGCGTTTTGAGTAGGTTTTAAAGGCTGCCAGTTTTGTATTTAATTGAAATGTAACGATTTTAAACGCTTCTTCCACAATTATTTTAAAATCCGTTTATATGCTTATATTTGCGACGTGCAGCAGCTAATCTACTAATGCAAATCATCAAAATTTCTTCACGCATATTTCTAAATTATAAAAAAACCCGAAAATTATTAACGATTTTAACATTATAGTGTAGACTTTCGTATTTGCATCAACGACCCCAAAACGCTACAGCGTTCTCCGTTCCCAAGTGCTCAGAATAAATGCGTGCCGTTTATCCTGATACGCAAACAGCGACAATTTGGTCTTCATCACATTTCAATGGTGTTAATTCGTCGTTTCGAATCAAGAGCAATTTAGAATCATCTAAACCAATGAGAACCGCTTTTACCGCACTTAGCTGTGCGCTTCGTTGCATTCATTAGGCATTTGAATCCCATAGATATTCTGGAATATTTATATGAAGATATGCAAGTCTACAGGAAAGCGCCAGGGGGCACTGTAACTCGCAGCATAAAGCCGAGCCAGCGAAAAACGCAGCCAGGAACTGGAGGGACCTCGGTGTTTGACAGTAATTAATGGAAAGCCGTCTTCATGTTTGTGTTTAGACAACATACGTCTTAGAATTGTGATTTTAGCCATGCACAGCTACATACTATTACATGCCAATGATTTAATTGGCAACAAGTTCTGCTGTAATGTCTAAATTAGACGTCTAAGTGCTTAAATGAACATATCGTTTTCAACTGGTAGCAATAGACACAGCCGTAATTATAGGCCTGCGTTGCGTCATAACATTTTAAATTGAGCTACCGTGAGGGAATGGGGAAACACTGTTTGATATTTTAGCTTGCTAGTGTCTTATGGCGCCGGGAATTGTAATAGGTCTATTTTTACTAAATACATGGCATCAAGTACTCAAGCCAGCACAATTTTGTTCAAAAGTAATTCCCAAATACTGAAGCAGTTAAACGGATAAATTGTCCTTTTTATCTTCTTTGTGTATTAGCACGCAGATATTTAACACCGTCACTGTAAGATTTATATATATTTTTAATTCTGTGAGAAACATTTAAATCTAGGAACCGTTCTCATTTTCAACGGGAATTGCATAATTGTATTTGCACTGCAAAGTAGCGATATTTTATCATGGCCTATAGGCGACATATACGGGAAACGAATTTATGCGAGTGAATACATATGACAGACAATTTCTGTCTATGGACGAGCCGGAGGGATGAATGAGGTTTTTGTGATTAAATATCGGTTTAGAATATTAAGCGGAACTCCTGTTGGATCTGCTTCGGTTTAGTAAAATAATGCACGTTAATCGATTAGGCCAACAAAACCTGTAGATGGAAAAACTGATACACCTGAGATCGCTCAGGTTTCAGACACTGTGGATCAAGGGCAGATTAAATATATTGATACTGACAGAATGACCGGCACTTAACATCAATTACTGGGGCTGAAATCAACGTCTCTTTGTTTACGACGTGTTTTAATGTGTTACCAGGCAGTCATTGAACCTCGATTTTTTTAAGGTTTACAACCGCCCCTCTCCCCTTCTCGTAAGTCCCTGAAGTCACAAAGCGAGCCTCCAGAGTAGGCGTCTGGTGCCTCTGACTAGACCCCTTGGTAACGAGCTCCTGGGAGTTTCTGTTGAGAATATCTTATATTAATTAAGAGAATTTAAATTAGACTGCACAGCACTTCTCATTTTTTGCACCTTGGTTGGCAGCACTGGGGTATAATCTGCCGGTGTGTCACTCGCAATATCACTGTAGTCTCTTAAAATAAACAAAATGCTTTTTTCCTCTTCGTTTCCTTCTTTCACGTGGAATACCTAAAGGAAGACAGTGCGTTAAGCTTTTGATCTCGCGGTTGTTTAATAAAATATACGGACCTATCTTTAAATTATATAGGTCCGACATGTAAACAGAAATTTAAATTTTCCTGCCGATCATAACGGCGGTTCTGCAATGAAACATGTTATGTTCATTTCTGTGAGGAAAATATATATATTTTAAAATCATATGCAGACGTTATAAACTAACAGGCCTTTTGTCAAGTGAAATAAGCCCACTCGTTTTTAATTGACGTATCTGTTGTTTTACTGCTTGACAAAAGTGAGGAAAGCAGTGACAAACGTCAAAAGATTTCCTTTTAAAAATCTCCTTTTTTCTTCTTTCTGCAACAGTTAAACACCGGAAAACCCAGCCTTCTGTGATTTGTGGCTTTGTTGACATATTTAATTGCCAATCAACCAACGCGGGTTACAGAGAAGTGTCAAGCGACAAGTGAACGGGGCAGATGACAGAGAGTAAAGCGGGGAAACTGGCAGATTAAAAGGCGGGGAATATGCAGCTAAAAGGGAAACGCATTCAGACAAAACACGCACCTACGGCGCAGTTTGTTTCGCTGCACATATCTGTAGTTGTATTTCCCAGCGACTTGACAGAAAGTAAAATGAACGGAATAAAGGTAATGAAACAGCGCGCCCTGTTTAAGAGAAACATTTCAGAATTTTATACATTGTTTCGCATATTATAAAATGTTCTTATAAATAAGATGGCACAAATAAAACGAGGCGATACCCACAGGAAAAAAAACCTCCATTGTATTTTATCCTTACACAAAAATTAAAAGCTTGAAACTTTTTGATTGCCTTTAATAAAACACTTAAAATATTAAAATATTACAGCTAGGTCTTCACGTAAAAATGCCCTTTCATCTGCGCAATTTCGCTTTAAAGCCTTTACATTGTTATTATATATGTATGTCATATGTGCCTCGCAAGCAATTTTAGCGTTAGCCTCGTTAGCATACATTTTATGTCGAAACATATGTAAGTAATAAACAATGGAAAAACGGCTGTTAATTGCCGCTGACATTCTGTCCCTGGCGTGTACAGTCGCATGTCCAGCCTCAGATAAGCACTATTTAATATACATCACAATCTGGCTCAGACCTGTCATATCGAAGCTTTTCTTAAAATATATCACGGTCTGATTTCTCCTGGGAATAATGTTCAACGCAGAGGCGACCGACAAGATTCCTCAAATTCAGCCCACGACGTATTACGTTACAGCACCATACCAGAAATAGGTTACTCGCCGCATTAAATTAACGTTTTCGCATTTGTAATGATGAAAAAATATATAAAATATATAGTTATACGTGTATAATGTAACGGATACATAATGTACGCATGCTTTCATTCTGAACAATATCCAGGTGAAAGCATAACTCTTCGTACTAGCAATGTAATGTCATATTTTTATACAATCTTACATACTCGATTTTAACCTTGCCCAAGACTCAAATAACTTCAGAACTTGGGACGGAATGAAACAGCGAAAAAAATTACTTTCAAACTTCGAGTTGTTAAAATAGACACTACTGATCTCTAACGTCGTTATCAAAGGTAAATTCGAAATGATGAACTTTTAATGAGGAATGACATGTTTGTAGAAGTTTGGGGACATTTAACTTAATGTCGAGGCGACATAATAGCGGAGTGACCCGGCACTACATGACAATACCACTATGCGTCTTTATAAATAAGCTCAGCACGGCGGGTCCTTTAACTATTCCGAAGTGGTTTCACACTCCTTGCCTGCATCTAGGGTTGATATAATCACCACTGACTGAGATAACGAAATCTGTAAGGCTACAAACAAAGGAAATAAGGTGGGCCAAAGATTAGCATGCAGAAATAGTACAATACGTTTCTTATTTAGCATTTAGATAACTGTCTATCCTTCGGAGCAAGCTTCAAAGTTGAACCCCGTTTAGACCAAGAGGATTAATTCTTTCTGCCACATGCTTCATTGAATCTCTCATTACCAAACTTTGTCTGTGTGGTTGTAAGGTTTGATTGAAGATTAAAACATTTAGCGAATCTTGCTTTTCTGCCCGCAGCAGTCTTTTTCAAGCACCCAGCACAGTGTCCGTGGTCAGAGCCCTTACTTTTATTCAGTGTCTGCTTCATTTAAACTTAATCAACTCCATCAATGAACTGGAAGAGGGAATCGCCCTGCTGGTACAATGCCGTCCTTTTGTCCAATAATTCTCTGCTGTCTCTCCAAATCCGTCGGCGTTAAGGCTTAAATTACTCTGTGCTGACTTGTTTCAACCAATAAGTTCATGTAAATTGGTTTAGCTATCTGTTTACATGATTTGACGCCATCAGTAATATACCCTTTCTCCTATACTTGTCACAAGTCAAAGTACATTAAAAATCCCCATCCCAACGTGCACACGCATCCTCTGAAATACCATACACACGCACCTGCGGGGACGCGCACACTCCTTTTTTTCCATTGACATAACATTTTGTTCATGGTAAACAAAGAACATATGTAAGCTAAGCAGACCAGGTTGCATCCAGTTTTACAATGAATCATTTGCGTGGCTCCATAAAGCCAGAAAGTCGCCGGTATCATTACGAGCATCAATCACGGGTGGCAGCGGCGACGTGATGTTAGTTTTCCGTGCATATCCGGACATTTTGCTCTTGCAGCGCAAAGATGCGGCTCGCGGACGGTATATCACGTTTAAACTGCTACCCAAAGAGCCATTTCAAAGGTATTTGCAACGAGAATGTACGTAACCATCTGCTGCCTTCTCAATAAATGTGCCATGTTTCCAGGCTCCAACGGTAATCATACCTTTAATGATCAACTGACTTGTGATATATAACTTACTATGAAAAAAGATTTTTATATCATACTGTGAGTAGACGACGCTATGGCATTCTCCATATGTTATGCTGCGCACTTTCTCTCGGTAATATTGCTTGTAAAAATATCGTATTGACACAAGCCATATTTTTATCAACTGCGCCACACATCTACTGAGATTTAAAACGCGCCACCAAACATACAAAACATGCTTTATTATCAAAGTTGCATGGCCTTTATCTGGAGTTATTCTCACGAATCACTCTCCAATACTCATCAGTCGTATTTTCTCTAAAATCTTGTACTATTCATTTTGCTATCACCTTCATTTCCTATTATGAGCCCCATTGAACAGAATGAAATATTTCTCTCTGGGAATGGGGTGGAATATAATATATCTTTAGAATTTATTACTTGTTTTATTCCGAGGATTATTGTTTTTATTACTTGAAAACCGCTGGGTATAAAATTACCATATTTTCTGGCAGAATTACCCATCTAAGTGAAAGATCTCCACGCAGGAGTCAGGCCTCTATCAGACGCGGACACGCTGCAACGTTCCGGCGATTTGTCCGCACTGAATTAGCAGCCCTGTCAGGTGTGAGCCGTGCGGGACCCAGTGGCATCTAATTAGGCCGTCTGCATGTTTTCATGTCTCGGACAGCACGTGGGCAGTCTGAACCGCACCTGTCCTGCTGCGGCTGGAAAGTCTAGAATGCATATTAGCAGCAAACATTTATTGCAATTAATCCGGCCCGTTATGGCAAAACAGCTTCCAGGCGCATGCGCTTCCTTCCACTTCCGCCAGGGGGAGTCCTGAATAAGTGACCTAGAACAGGAGGTCAAGGTTGTGGTGGACGCGAAAGGTACTGTTTATGGATTACTTTAAAAAGTCTACCAATGTTACACAATGTAAACATTCAGTTGTTAGTATACTGGAAGAAACACATGCAGGTCCGTTGCAAATATATTGACATAAAAGCCCACGAACGCCTGACCGATTTGTAATAGCATAAAATACACTGACAAAAAGATGGGAGTTACCAACCATTCAAAATTGAGGGAAAGTTGATACAATGCAGTGAGATAATAGAATTTTCCTCACCTCCAACAAGCCATTCCCCAAGATGTTCACCCGCATAGTGAGCTCAGTGTCGAACATCAGGTTTTGCATGAGTTCTCATTATTTCTGCGGAGGGCGGATACACACATTCTGAAGTGTGATTATTAGTGATAAACATATAAGCAATACAACTTTTCTAATCTACTCACCTCGGTATGATGTCTCGCGCACAGCAGCATAAATGAATACATGAATAAATGAACTGGCAGCTAAATAGACAGACACACACACACGTAAATGAAACGGCAAAGCTCAAATTGGTGGAACTTACTGGGTTGATGTCTGGAATTGGGAAAGGAGAAATTGATTCTTTTACAAACGATTTAACCATCTGATTTGACCATCTAAGTATCAAAATGAATATGTCCTGATTACAAGCGGGAAGAGTCTACATGGTTTTGGCGTGTGCCATGATCTGACGCGTGTAGTGACAGCGTGGCATAGTGAATTAGCCTCCTCGCACGTTAATACCGTTACCTACCACACTGTCCTTGATGCTAACATCAACCACACCGCACAGACGTGCCTCTTTTCTCCACAAACTGCTCAGTAACGCTGAAACTCATTATCATGTGACAGTCATTTTGACACTACGGTCATATATATGTTTCTCATTGATATAAATCTTCCAGATGTACTCTTGTGAAATTCACCATTTTTTTTTTTGTATTCATCAGCATATACTGGTGGTACTTTTTCCACACACATGCTCATATTGCTGGTCATTTTTAAGATAAATGTATGTGTACTGTTCATTGTTTTCTGCTGCTCCTCATAGTTTTCATCCTTTCATCCAGGTCTTGTATAGTCATACGATCATTGCATTTTTGCACTTTTATCTCTCTGATTATACAGTATTTATGTACATGGTGTCATTCCTGATATTCTGCTCCCCTTTCCTCTGCTGTGGATACAGCTCATGCCTGTCATACAGGTTCATACAGGTACCTTCTGAAATGTTCCGAGTCATGCCCCACCCCTTAATGAGAATCTGGGGTGTAGAGATCCAAGGCACTTGAGAAAGTGGGAGTATGGGGGCTGGGGTGGGGCTAGGAGGCCGCCTGCTGGTGGTCAGGTCCTGTTGGGAGGCCCGGGCCCCACTGGAGATCAGGGTCCCAAGGCTTTCCTCAAAGCGGTGACACTGAATGTCATGCTTGCCGTGTGCGGGGATGCCAGCCCATCCAAACGGCTGTGCTGGGTGTTGGGCGGCGGTGTTCCTGCTATATGGTGACGTGTCATCGTGCTCCTCATCTGGGCTTGGAGGTCGCAGGTCGCAGCACGTTGGCGGAGACCAGTGCATGGCGATGGCGGTAAACGCACACTTCATGCGACAAAACATCTCCGGGTCAGACTGATGCCCGAAACGACACGACTCCCGGCTCGCCGAAGGGCGTCTGGCCACTAACGGGTCACCCAGTCGACACTGTCACTCAGTCGTTTATGACTCGTGCTCTGTGGCACCACTGCCCCCGCCAGCCTTCACAGTGGCTGATACTCGCTAGGAAAAACAACACGACAGGTGTGTGTCTGTACGCTATCTGGGGACTTCAAGTGGGATCAACTGTAACCCACCCCCCCAACCAATT